>BMAC01000951.1:153053-174389 GCA_014905375.1 Phtheirospermum japonicum
TTTTTCATTTAATTATATATATATATATATATATAATATATATATATTATATATATATATATATAATATATATATATATATATATATATATATATATATATATTTACGTTTTAAAACATGCAATATGTATCTTAAATTGTAGATCTTGAGAATGTGATTAATTTGATATATATTTCATTCAAAACGAATAAAATTTGAAAAAGTTATGGTTTGTTGAAGATTTGAGTTTCATTTCAAATTTTTGTATTTGCAGTGTATAGACGAAATTTGCGATGCTTTTTGTATACAATCGTAGTGTTTTTTTTTCTTAATCTATTCTGCTTTCTAAAGAACAATTTAGTGCTCTTTATAAACGTTGATATATGTCCAAAATACCATTTTTAATTAATTAATGCATTTTTTTACATTATTACCATGCTGACATGTCATGATCTCAACCATCAAGATTATTCAATCTAATGGTCAAGATGAGTTCCTAGGTTCACATATAATGACGGGTTCTCATTTGAACCCAAACCTATATATATATATATATATGTGTGTGTGTGTGTGTGTGTGTGTGTGTGTGTGTTTGTGTGTTTGTGTGTGTGCGTGTAACTTTACCATAAATCAATCACAACCTAAGATTTTGACCCAAAATCTAGTTTTTCTATTACACAGACTTCGCTGGAAATATTATAAACTTAAAATACAAACATTCCCTTAGATTTTTCATGAAAAGGGGCTGAGTAAGCAGAAAAACGATGGTATAAATCTATTAGGAACAAAGTAGTAAATATTAGCACTGATTAGCAGTCGAGACACGGAAATTAACATTTCCACTGTAGTTAATATAGTCTGCATAATGTAAAAAGGGTTTCTATGACTACCAAAAACAAATAAAGGAAGTAAACTCTCACATTTTCTCTCGCTTCTTGGTAGAGTGCTCGAACACGAGAAGCACCAACTCCGACATATATCTCGACAAACTGAGATGCAGAGATTTAGAAGAAATTAACACCTGCCTCACCAGCCACAGCTTTCGCTAACAATGTCTTCCCCACCCCTGGGGGCCCATATAGAAGTATGCCACTTGATGTATTCCAACCTTTAATTAGGCCATAAAAATACATGAAAAGAATAAATGAAGAAAAGACAACAGACAGATGCAAAATCTAAACACACAATTATAATAGAAAAAGTAATTATAGGAGGGTGTATTTTTTTCCCCTTATCCATGAGGTCCATTGCTTAAGACTAACTCCAACAGCCTCCCAATCAAACACTCTAAATCTTTCTCCATAAATCAATCCTCTCTATTTTTTAGACTCCTTCTTTCACTTTTACTTTAGCAGACTCTCTATTCTTATTAGCTCCATATTTTAAGAACTCTCTATTTCTGTTTTAATCCAACTGACCCCCTATTTATAACTTCCTACCATATATTTATAGGGATCCTTCTATTGGAAAATGAAAAAATAAAAAATAGGGAGCCACTTTTGGTTCTTTAGTTGTGGGGAGTGACATAAAAATTTAGAGAGCTCCATATCTTAGAGAGTCTCACACAAAGAGCCTCTTGGAGCATAAATGAACCATTTGCCTCTCTATTATAGTCAAGGAGCTTATATAGAAAGGCTCTTGAAGAAGATCTAAGCATTAAAAAGAAAAAGAAAAAAAAATCTATGGGCCAACACCGATCTGATGAGGCGTATTTGAGTTGACCATTTAGCTGGCCCAACTTTATGCAAGTCAAACATCATAATATCAAATTAACTCATTATGGCATTGCAACTTGTCATGACCCAATCTACATCATATGCTAAACATGACAAAATAACAATAATCACTACTACAGAAATCACTTTTTAAGGCGGTTTTTTTTGGATTTTAAGGCGGTTTTAAAACCGCCTTTGTATCCACCGCCATAAATTTTTACGGCGGTTTTCAAAACCGCCTTAAAAAGTGAGAATTTACGGCGGTTTTAAGGATATTATAACGGCGGTTTAAAAACCGCCTTAAAAAGTGAGAATTTACGGCGGTTTCTAAAACCGCCGTAGAACAATACCTATTTACGGCGGTTCTTGAGAAATACCTTCTAGAAAGTCTGTTTTCCAAAACGGACATTTTACAGCGGTTCTTGAAATTACCTTCTAGAAAGTAGGAAAAAAATTTAAAAAAAAATGAAAGCAGGTGCACTTTTTCCATTTCTACCTACATATTTTCATTTTCTTTTTCTTCTCTGCTGTTGCTAGTACAATATGGTCCCTTTTTTTTTTTTTACAAGAATGCCATGTAAACACAACAAAATCGATAAATCATTCCAGTTGTATTTCCTTTTTAATAAACAAATATTTCCAGAAAAAGAACTAGACAGAAAATAATCCTTGGTATCTAAACTAACTCCAAGTACTAAAAAAGAAGACATTCTCGACTACCCGTTTATCGGATTGTGTTGGAGGTAACTGTGTCGTTTGTTATACTCGTTCGACCGGCTTAGCCGATGACAACAGATTGATCACTTGGTCTTAGCTCTCATTCAACAAATAACATCACAGCTCGGCTCATCAAAGGGCATAAGAACGAATTTAGCATCTGTTTTTTCGTCAGGACAGGCATCATGTGATGCCGACGGTTGTAGTGTAATATCATTCCCTGGGACTTTTTATCCAAATAGGGTTGCAATTCAACCTGAATCAAAGATAAATGTTATTGTTGACAGGGGAAAAAGTATTTAACTTCCAATGTATTTCATTAAAAAGTATTATAACAAGAACCAGGAAACAAAAAATTAAAAAAACAAATTGAGATTGCAATTTGCAACAAGGGTACAAGCTTTAAGACTGGATTATAATTTGAAAAATGAATGGAGTCAAAGTTAAAATGTAAGTTACATGACGAACAAAAATAAACAATTCTTATGCGTACTGCAAAGAAAGAAATAACAGGGAATGTTGAAAAGAATATCAACAGGGCTGGTTTTTGTTTATAGCTTTTAAAATACATAAACATGCAGACACAAAACCAGATAGCACTTAAAAAACCTGCAGATTAAAGAACTTGCTATATGCAGAAATATAAGCACAATGAAAATCACTAAATAAAACATGGAGCAGAATTTCTAAGTTAAAACTGAAAGAAAAACCTTCTTGACAACAACATAACTGTGTTTAAATCATAAAATATCTATCTACAGGCTTAATTTAGTACGAAAAGTTGAAGTCGCAAGCTATAATGATGAGAATGAAATGTGAGCTATCAAAAATAAAACACAAACAAGCAACAATAGAAATAAAGCACCTGAGTCAAAAAAAAAAAATAAAAAATAAAAATACCTGACTGGTGGACCATCTTATACAAAACATCCGTCCCGTAACCAAATTATTCAGCGATCCGACGTCTGTTTGCCGCCTCCGATGTAAGGATAACAATAGTTTTCTGGAATTCAACTTCGGACCCCTCACCATCTTCTAGAGTACCCTAGACCTCTTTTATCGTAAGGCGAGAACAGAAAAAGGGAAAATTTAGATCGAATTCTAAGCTGTGCACGGGATTAGATTTAGACCCGTCGAACAAAACCAATGAAACCAATTCGTCTGCTTTTCTTGTATCAGCTTCCTACAGATAACGAGTAACAAGAATTTTTCATTTAAAAATAATAATAAATAAATTACAATATGCACATGATTTCAGGATATATCAATTTCGCTAGGAGAACGAGAAAATAATACTAACTATGATTTTCTCACATGCTTGCAGATGATTTTATCTTTGAGCTAAATCGTCAAATATTTGTCAACTTGTCAAAAGATTAAAAATAAAATAAAATAATAATAATAATACTTTAATTCTTAAACTACCTTGAAAATTGTCAATTTGGTTGGTATAATATATAATATATATATATATTATATATATATATATATATATATATATATATATATATATATTATATATAATATATATATATATATATAAGTTACCATTCTCGTTCGATTAAGATGGTTCCGGATAGAGTTGAAAGCACGCCAACAGCTCCGGAGATATTGATTAATATGATTAGAGCGATAAATGGTATATAATTTGAAGACATTAAGTCCGGATAGATTAGTATTGCAATTACTGGCAGCTCCGGCGACTATAAACGAGAGGTTTTGGCTAAATAGCCAAAGCTTGAGAACCTGTTCATAAAGAAAAGAAATATATGAGTTTCACCAATAAATAAATAAATAAATCGATTCAATAAGATCGGGATTTTAAAAAAATTAATCCTAAGTGTGATAGAATTAGAAGAAATGATAACTTATTTATTATCATCAGCAACTAGACGAAAAAAGATGGATACAACATGACACTCATTATAACCGAGCGATTGGGCAAACCTGAACATACAACAATTTATCGACACACTGTCCAATTAAAGGGCCGAGTAATGCAGTTGAAGCAGATTCGACTACACCGTAAGCTGCAGCAAGAAGTAAAGAGTCGGGCCACATGTTGATCATGTATAAACCGACCGAAAATTCCCACATTCTGCAATTAATGGTTGCATCAAAACCAGAAATCCTTATTTCAAAAARAAARGRAAAAAAAAAGATTGACAAACCCGGCAACATCTTTCTCAAAGAATTACAACAATCGAGCAGCTGAATCCCACCAACAGGTTAGTGAACTCAGTGTAACAAATAAGTCGGATCTCGTCTCGTACCAATCAATGTCTTAAATTCTGGACTGTACCAGCCGTCAAAAATACTACCCAAAAACTTTTTTGTGATAATACAGGCAAAAATCCAGACAAACCCGGATTTTACAATTGTTTTGTGTTTTTTTTCATTTTTTTATAAAAAGAAGAATTCTAAAGTTAATATTTATGTTATTATTAGAAATTAAATACATATATATAATTTATTCATTTATATTTTAATATATTACATTAATATATATTATTATTAAACTTAACAATTTTTTTACTAAAACCAGCTGTTAAAACAGACATACTGCTTACCACTGGTGGCTTGACTGGATCATCGGTACGGTATTTATAACATTGTTACCAAGTATCAATCCAAACAAACTAGAATGGGCTTAAAAAATTGGATATCACTAAACAATCACATATCACTAACCTCCAGCTGGTTAACCTTTATGTACTCCCAGACACTCCCCGAAGCCTCTGACTGAAGCATCTCCCTTTCTCCTGTTCCGAAAAATTTTACAAGTGCATCTGATATTACCACAGGAACAAAGTTAGAATCCGGATTTTGCTTTCCAGAATCATCTTCAACCTTCACTTTCTTAGCCTGATCCGATTGCCCTGCAAATAGTCGAATAAATCATACTTTTAAAAAATATATATATTCACCATTAAAAAAAATATCACAAAATGTCTTATGTGTTATCTCGCATACTCGTTGGATCTAGAGACAAAATGTGCTTAGCCAGCAACTTATTCATTTTGAACATGTCAGTGCTATCTATTTCAAAGACCAATCGCAGGGCATCGTCGCAGATAATCTTCCTCTTGTTTCCCGGATCCTGAAGGTTGTGTTTCCTAATGTATGCCCACAACTGCTTTACAATCTGGAATTGAAGGCAAATCAATAATTGCTTAAGCATTCTATATAACCGCGATAAAAGATAAAAGATTATATGAACCTCTGTCCTTGGTAATGTTGGCTCCCCGACAATGGCCTGCGACTTAGGTGAAACGCCGCGTACTTTATTCTGACCTCACGAGCCACCTCTTCTTTTACTTCAAGCTGGGGCCCTGCAATAAAATAGATATGATTACTGTTACAATAAAATGAAAAATAATTGCAGAAGAAATTTCAGACCATATTCCAGTAAAAAAACAATAATTGCCCTAATTTTCAATATTAAATTTCTAGAGCTTTTCAGTTCAAATGACAACTAATACCTGATGGAAGCCACCAGAGCCGAAATCGGCGGAGCTGCCGGAGGTGTTGCTGACGCGAACAGGGATGCACTCGATAATCCGTCGGAGCTTGATTTCAAGGTCCTCGTCCTCGGGTTTGGTGGCGGGCGGCGTGTACTCAACCAGAGCTGAGAATGAAGAGGACGGTGGACGCGGAGGGAGAGCGGCCGGAGATCTGTCCGCCACAGTAACCAACTGCAAGTCGCCGGTGGCGACAGACGCCGCCCTCCCCGATTTCACGAGTTTTTCTGTAAAACCCTAAACCTAAGGTTTGAGATTTGGGAAAATAATGGGATCTGTGATCGGAAATTAATGCAAACTTTGAAATATTAGGGATTAGATGATTGGATTGGTAAAGATGTGGAGTTGTAATTCTGCTAGGGCGCCCCTTTTCTTTCTCAAAGTCAAATGCTAAATTGGGGAGCAGAAGGGGCAGGATCGGAGTTGGCAATTGCAAATGAAGTTATGTTTGGGATAGGGTTATGTTTGGGATAGGCGTGTACCCAAAAAAAAAAGAAAAAAAGAAATGAATACATTCTACGGCGGTTCTACAATAACCGCCGTGAAAAAGTTAGATTTAAAGGCTGTTTTAAAAAAAACGTCGTAGAATATGTGGGTTTTAAGGCGGTTTTCATGTAACCACCGTAGATTATGTCACTTTTACGGCGGTTCCTAGAAAACAGCTGTCAAAATCAGTTAATATCCAATCTTAACGTCGGTTTTCTGAAAACCGCCGTAAAAAGACCTTTTTAACGGCGGTTATTGCCATAACCGCCGTTAAAAGTAACTTTAAGGTGGTTTTCAGAAAACCGCCTTTAATTAACAGCCTTAGAAAGCTATTTCTGTAGTAGTGAAATCATCATCACAGAACAAGAACATTCATATAAAATTTAAGTTTACTTAGCTAGATTTTAAACACAAAACCAATCACAACATATGAGCAATTCAACCCTTCCGTACGTACATAGTGAATTTATAAGCACGTTGATTATAAAACAAGACAAACTCAAAGTTTACGGAAATAGCAATAATCTGACCAGGTATTTTAACTCCACGCCTCCGATACATCTCCCCATGCGTAAAGAACTTCACAATCTCCTCGAGCTCGAGCCGTATCATCCCAAGCCCGGCAACATCCGTGAACTTCACTCCAATCCTCTCTCCGGATACTGAGGGAGCCTCTTATTCTGCACCCGACGAACACGAGCACCAGACTTCATAAACTGCTTAGCCATCACCGAGTAAGTATTCTCTTCCCCTTTGGCCCCTACTTCCTCATCCCCATCATCATCCTCGATCCCTGCCATTTCCTTCTCCAGCTCCCTTATTTTCCTCTTCTCATCCCCCTTCGCCTTTTCTATCTTCAGCCTATCCTCGTAATCCTTCTTCTACTTTCTTTAGTTAAGGACGACCGTTCGATGGAATATGTAGAAGAAAACAAATCCAAGATCCGTCGAGACATTCGAGTTGCTAGCTAACCTCTCCCACATCATTGACATGTTATGTGAGCTCCACTGTGCTTGCCGCAATGATTGATCGTATTTTAATTTTTTTATTTCCATTCTCCTTTGCTTCTCCTCCATTCTCTTCTACGTTTTCATGGCCTTTTCCATCATCGTGTTATCTTCTTTCATTTTTGCCAGCTCTTCAATTTTCCCCCTCTTGAACTCCTCTCTAACCCTTTTCAG
Organism: Phtheirospermum japonicum; assembly: GCA_014905375.1. Taxonomy (NCBI): domain Eukaryota; kingdom Viridiplantae; phylum Streptophyta; class Magnoliopsida; order Lamiales; family Orobanchaceae; genus Phtheirospermum; species Phtheirospermum japonicum. The sequence continues at coordinate 160,653 of BMAC01000951.1, forward strand.
CTCAAATGCCTTTCTCGACTGAGGCCTTTGCTTATTAACAGCCAAAAAGAGGTAATTTAAACTATTACTCAAAAATATGAAACAACTTATCCATCTTTTGCCATTCTAAAGATTGAACTTCTAGAAGCTCCTGTGCTTTTCCTGCAAAACCTGTTGGCGATGTACACTCTCTCCATTAATCTGGACATAAACCAAAAATGGGCGTTAGATTAAGTCAAAGGATACAATAACCATATTGAGTAAGATAGACCCATTAAAATTCCAAACGTGTTTCATGACCTAAAAGCTGATTAAGTTTCTCAAGAATCCTCCATAAACAAACTTAACGGGTCAAGAAGTGATACTTTAAAAATCATTCCAGGAAAAAAAAACAATCGGATCATAGCCTGTATAAACTCAAAATTGTTTTTGCACGTAACCTTTTGTATAAAATAATCCATTAAAACCTCAATGAAATGCAGTTCTGGTCTCGTGCTGGACTCTTGCTCGCGTCATCATCTAAAATTTGAAGCATCCTAAGTTCCATTTCAAGGGTTGAAGCAGATAAACCTTTAATATAATCCGTAAACGCTACAACTTCAAAGATTCATCCAAGTTAAACAAAGCTCACTTTTCTGTGACAAGCAATTAAATTTTATAAATAAAGGGTTAATTAGAAAAACTACCAAGGTAGCCTAATAAAAAAACAAAAAGCAGTCATAAAGTTATAATTACAACTATCCTCAAGAAACCCAAAAAAAACCACTTTCAGAACTCACTCAAAAATTAAACAAAACCCCGAATGAAAGATAAAACTCCTCAACAGAGCAAATAAATAAATAGCATATGATTAAGAGCAGGGAGAAATTGCGTACCTCGGAAAATCGGGAAAAGAAGTAAACCCTAAGTGAAATCTGGGAAGTCGTCGGAAGTTGGGGCTGCGGAAGGTATGGTGGCGGTTCTGGTGAACGGTGGTGCTGGCGCTGGTGTGCGAGCTTTCGTCAGTGATGTTGGAGGATGAGGAGATCCGGCGTATTGATTGTTGGCGCTGCGTGGGCTATCGGAGCCTGGCGGAGCGGAGCCCCGTCGCATCTGTCGTGGGTTATGGTTGAGGTGGTCTCGATGGCTGTCAATGACATTCGAGAGCAGGGTACGATGGTGCCGGCCGAGTAAGGGGTGGCGGCGATTGAAATCGGGAGGCATGTGGGGCTGTTTGAGTTTGGTGAAGGGGAGATGAAGACGAGGGATCCGACTTTGGTTAAGGCTGATGCTCGATTTCTGTTTTAGGGATTTTTGGAAAAGGTAAGGTAAGTAATAATAAATAAAATCAAAAAAAATTAATAATAATAATAATAATACTATATACCAGAACGCCTTTTTAAGGCGTTCTAGATATTTAGAAAAATGCGTTCTTGTATATTGAATATACCAGAACATCTTTAAAAAATGCATTCTAGTATATCAATATACCAGAACGTCTATAAAAAGGCGTTCTGGTATATTTGATATACCAGAACGCCTTTTTTTAAGACGTTCTAGTATATTGATATACCAGAACGCCTTTTTTTAAGACGTTCTGGTATATTGATATACCAGAATGCCTTTAAATAGGCGTTCTGGTATATGACACTTTTATTATGAAAATGCTACCGGCTTATATTGTAGAACGTCTTTTTCTGAGGCGTTCTAGATTGACTGTTCTAGAATAGATTTTCTGCACTAGTGTCTTATGCTTGGCACTCTTTAACCCAAATTTCTTAACAAGATTCTTAGCATATTTGGACTGAGAGGGAAAAAGAACCATCATCCAACTGTTTAATTTGTAATCTAATAAAATAAGAGAGATTACCTTCCATACTCATCTCGAATGTGTTTGATATTCTGGTAATAAAATCACTTACCACTTGCTCGTTAGTAGATCCAGAAATTATATCATCCACATAAATTTAGACAACCAAAATGTGCTTCTTCGATTTAAGGAGAAATAAGGTTTTATCAACTTCCCCATGTTTAAATTTAAGAAAATCAAGTGTCCAGACAACCTTTGGTACCAAGCTCTAGGAGCTTGTTTTAAACCATATAAAGCCTTTTATAGTTTTAAAATAAAATCTGGTATTTGAGGATCAACAAATCCTGTAGTTTGCTCAACATATAATTCTTCACTCAAAACTCCGTTAAGAAAAGCACTTATTATGTCCATTTGATGTAGAGATATTTTTATATAACATGCAATAGCAAGTAAGAGTCTTACCGATTCAGTATGAGTAACTGGAGCAAACGTCTCATCAAAATCAATACCCTCAATTTGAGTGTATCTTTGTGCAACCAATCGTGCCTTGTTTCTCGTGATATTGCCCACCTCGTCCATTTTATTCTTGAATATCCACTTCATACCAGTTACATACGAGTTTTTTGGACGAGGAATTAAGTCCCAAACATCATTCTTAGCAAATTTGTCCAACTCTTCTTGCATGACCTTTATCCATAATTCATCTTTTACAGCATCCACCACACACCTTGGCTCTATTTTGTAAAGATATAAGGATTCTCGAATTTGAGAACAGTTAGTAGATAAGAAAACAAATCTTATCATCTCTCTGAAATTTATTTGTCACTTTCTTGTACTTCATTCATCCAGATCTCCAATGATTTGATCCGTAGGATGGTTCCTCTGAATTCTCGAGGGAATATCCCTCTTATGTAAGTCAATCTGATTAGCTAGATCATCCTCATCTGAACTGGATTCTGGAGTAGCCTGAGTTGGTGTCACGATTGGTGTCATGTCATTAGTACCGTTACCACCTGCAACTTCAGATTCTACACCTGCAGTTTCATCTACACACCAACCGTAACATCTTCTTGAGGATTTTGATCATATACCAGATCATTATCCTCAGCAGGTCTAACACCACTAATCATATCGTCAAACTTGATATTAACTTACTTCATCATGCAACACGTTCTAAGATCAAATACCCTATATGCATGACTACTTCGAGAATATACCATAAAAATACATTTATCACTCTTTGATCCAAGTTTTACAGATGATTTCTATAATTTAACACGTAAAAAAATGCACCCCAAAACATGAAAATAACTAAAGTTTGGCTTTTGCCCATCAACAATTCATAAGGAGTAACACACGACTCAGGTCAAAAATACACCCTATTAAATATGTGGCATAGTATTCATTGCTTCCACCCAAAAATGTTTTGCAATTCAATTTGAAATAAACATAGTCCTAGTTATCTATGCAAGAGATATATTTTTACGTACGACCATCCCATTTTTTTGGGGGGGTGATGGGTGAAGAAATTTCATGAGTAATACCTACCTTGGAACAATAATTAAAAAAAGACACATTTCCAAACTCTTTTCCATGGTCTGACCTAATTCTTCCCATCTCACACCAAAACGAACACTTAGATTTTTTGCAAGTTTTTTAAAAGATTCAAAAGCCTCAGATTTTTCTTCTAAAAACTCTACCCATGTAAAACGAGAAATATCATCTACAATCACAAGTACATACCTCTTAAAACCAACACTTTCTACTTCAAGTTGACCCATTAGATCCATATGAAGAAGTTCGAAACAGTTTGATGTGGTGAGACTATGCACTACCCTGACCTGCTTCTCTTTCTGACATGCCTTGCAGACTGGAATTATTTTAGTGTTGAGCTTAGGTAGTCCATTCACAGCTTCCTTCTTGGACAATCTTTCCAACATCTTGTAATTGACATGCCCGAGCTTTTAATGCCATAGCTAGGCATCACTCAATTGTGATAGCTTTCAGAACACATCACCATTGATTTGGTAGCAATTTTCAGAAGTCCTCTGACCAGTTAGGATACATGCATTGCCCTCGTCATAAACTTCGCACTTCTCATGGGTGAACTTGAAATTGAACCCACCATCGCATAGTTGGCTAATACTTATCAAGTTCGTTGTTAAGACTTCAACAATCAGTACATTTTCAAGCTTTGCAATACCAGGAATATGAAGGGTTCATTGACCAATGATTTGTCCATTTGCACCTCCACCATACTTCATCTTTACTCCTTCAAACTTGATAATGTTTGAAAGTAGATGTTCTAAGCCAGTCATGTGTTTAGAGCATCCGCTGTCGAAGTACCATGCTCAAGGAATGTGTGATTTAATAGATGAATAGATCATATTGCATTTGATCTCGTTCTTATTGATCCAGACCTATTTGACTCTAGTGTTAGTATTGGTGTTAGAAACACGAAAAATGTCACGGACTTCAGCAGTCAGCTTCAACCTTTTAAACTGATTTCGTTTGCCAACAATCTTCAAGCAAAATGGTCGGATGTGACCACGTTCACCACAATGATGACACACGTATTGTCGTCTTCTCTTATTGTGCCGTTTGTACTTGTCCTCCTTTGGGCTTGATTCTAGCATTTATTGATCAGGCTTGTATCCAATCACGTATTTGGATGAATCAGGGACACTTAATTCCAGAATCTCATCGAGCTTAGACTTACCCTTGTTGAGGATCGAGAGGGTTTCGTGGATCTTGTTTAAATCAGTCTTCACGCGTTCTATCTCAGCATATTTTCTAGTGAGTGAGGACTCAAGTCTGACAATTATATTGAGTTGATCATCATTCTTGTGAATCAGTTTGTCCACCTTGATCATGAGAAACTTGATTTTAAGCATTTGATTACCCCAGTTCGCAAATAAATTGTCATACTCAATTTTGAGCTTCTCATAACTGTCAAGTATTTCTTCAAATTCTACATATAGGCACAAGGTGTCGGTTTTGGTGTTACCAACACAAATGTCTTCATCCCACACAACATTAGCAAACAAGGCTAGAACAGGTTTAGATGAGTCAGAATCGTTGTCTTCTTCATTGAACTCTTTTGAAATCAAGTTCTGCTTCCTCAGAGTATTTGCACATTCATTCTTGTAATGTCCCCAACCAATACACTCATGACATTGAACTTCGTTAAGGGGCTTTGGGGAACTCGTAGTTTTGGATTCCAAAGATGAAAACTAAAATCTGGCAAGAGTACACCCTGATGATTTTGGTGTTGACGTCTCTGGCTTGTTTTTAGAATAAGATCCTCCAATATTGTTCTTCCTCTTCAAGTAATTGGTAAATTGTTGAGATACAAGAGACACTTCTTCTTCTCCAAGTGTGGTAGCATCAACCTTGTCCTGTAGCTCTCTCCAATCAATAACTTCATCATGAGAGTTGACATCGGAAGTTAGAGAAACATTTATCTCTTTTGAGTTGGAACCAAGGTGTTCCATCTCAAATGTCTTGAGCGAGCCTACGAAAGCATCGAAGTCTAGATCGTCTGTGTCTTTAGCTTCTTCAATGGCTCTTTGATGGAGAATTTCTTGGAGATGGATCTTAGCAACTTTCCTACCAGACGTGAGTTAGTCATAGCTTCACCAAGTTCTCCGCACTCGTTCACGATATTCGAGAGTCTCATGGCATAGTCCATGATGGACTCTTTCTCATACATCCTCATTGACTCAAAGGTGGCAGTCAGCATCCTCAGTCCTGTTTCTTGACACTTTGAGTTCCCACTACTACAAAACAGGTTTTTCACGTCGTCTGATTAACGTCAGTTTTTGAATAACCGACGTAAAATATTTGATATGTGATAATATTTCGTCGATTTTTTAAAACGGACATAATAAATAAGTTTTCACGTCAGTTTCTAAATAACCGACGTAATAAATTTTATTAAAAAAATATTAAATACAATAAGTAATAAACCCGACCCAGTCACTTCTTTGTTTACCATTAATTCGATGATTTCCTTCTCTCTCTCTACGAAACCATGGCGACCTCCATTCTCCCCCACCTCCTCCTCTCCCTCTTAGCCACCAGTGCCTCCGCCCACCCCTGTAAAACCCTCTTCTACTTCTCCACCGCAACCACCTACCTAATACCCCTAAAATTCCCTCCACCGTAACCCTAACCCCAATTCCATCCTCGACAACCATAACCCCCACCTCGCCGCTCTTCGATCGCCGTCGCCCCACCATCCATTTCTAATTCCGACCTCGCCGTCGCCTCCTTTGACAGTGATTCCCAGTCATCCCCGAAGATGACATCATTCGGTTTCACCCTCAAGTTCTATTTCTCCATGTCCAGCTCGATTCGCGAGCGCACCAAGGACACCATGAGCGTCGTTGGAGCCCTACTCTTTGGCGTCGCCTGTGGGGCCCTCACAGCGGCCGGCATGTACTTTCTGTGGGCCCTATATTCCCCCAGCCGCTTCGACTTCGGTGATGTCTCTTTGTCTTCCGATGACGATGATGACAACGACGATGAGGTTTGCCGCGACCAAGAGGAAGATGGGCTATCTGTCCATCCCCACCAAGCCGGCGGTGGCTGATGATGATCTCAAGAAGCCTACGCCGCCAGCCCAGGAGGTAGTTTAATTATCCTCTCTTTTTTCCACTTTGTTTAATTATTTTGTGTGTTCACTGAATGGATATCCGACATTATTTTTTCCCTTTATTTAATTATTCATCACTTTCAGAAATTAATTAATTTTCCATTTAATTTTCCAGAGATTGATTGAATTTCTGTTAGGTAGAATCTGTTTTAAAGTATCACAGTGTTGTAGATCTCCTTGTAATATGCTTTAATATCCAGTTCAATATTTGAAGCTTCGAGAGATCAACTGAATTGATATCCGACTAGTCCAATTTCTAATCTATCGTTAAAAGGGTACTAATGCAAGTAAATTCTGTTTTATGGTTTTTATGCTCAAAATATTTGAAAACGCGGTTTATTGGATATTGCTGTTTTGTGGTCTACAACAAAGTTAAATTGACTAACTTCATTCTGAAATAGATAAATATATTGCTAAAATTTTCATTTTTTTTTCAATTTCAGTTTTGCTATTTATTCCGAACAAATGGGGCTTCACGTGGAAATTGCAATTCTTTGCATCACTAACGCAGTCTGGGTTCAGCATATTCTTTGTGGTTAGTAAGCTTCATCTACTTCTATTTTTCTGTGCTGTTGGGATTTTAGGAAACTAACCACAATAATTGCTGCAGTCTGGGTATTTTGGTAATTACAGGCACTGAGAGAGGAGAAACAAGGGGTTCAGCTCCAAGAAATGGACCACCACAGAAAGTATTGCCTATCGAGATACCGGCCTTGTCATTGGACGTTCTAAATAGACGCACTAATAATTTCGGACCCAAAGCTCTTATCGGCGAGGGCTCGTACGGCCGTGTGTTTTATGCCAAGTTGAGCAGTGGACAGGAAGCAGCTATCAAGAAGCTCGATACCGCCTCACCGGAGCCCGACTCCAATTTCACGGCCCAAGTTCAAAAGCAGCATTATATAGGGCTTTTTTTGGTTTTATTGATAAGATTGGATTTTTGAACTGACTAAATAAATAATTAAGGGCAAAAAGGTAAATTGACAATTATGCATTGCATAGGCGAGATGCTAACTTAAAATATGTGATTGTCAGCTTTCGACCGAAAAATAGGGAGTTTTTTTTCAGCTTCTATTTCTGATTATGCATATTTAAATTATTATCTAAAATAAGTCGACTTTTGCACACAAACAAATGAAGCACTTTTGGAGCTTGTTTGTTTCGATTTTTGCCTAAATATACTCGTTTCGTATAGTTATCCATTGTTTCAAGGCTAGAAAACGACAATTTTGTGGGGCTTCTCGGATAATGCTTGGAACAAAACAACCGAATTTTGGCATACGGGTACGCAACGAAGGGTTCGTTACACGACGTCTTGCATGGTATGTAAACAAAATTTTCCATATTCTAGGTTTTTGGATCAGGCGAAGATAAAAGAAAAACTAAAAATGATTATTATCCTTTTTTCTTTAATTATTATTGTTTATTTAGGTTGGAAAGGTGTGAAAGGGGCAGAGCCCGGCCCGGTTCTTACGTGGAGTCAAAGGGTGAAGATCGCACACGGGGCTACGAAGGGCATCGAATTTCTGAACGAGAAATGTCAGCCATCGATCAACAACCGCGACGTCAGATCGAGCAACGTGCTTCTGTTCGATGATTTTGTGGCGAAGATAGCTGATTTCAGCTTAACGAACCAGTCCTCGGATATGGCCGCTCGTCTGCATTCGACCAGAGTCCTCAGAACGTTCAGTTATCATGCTCCAGAGTGAGTGTTTGCAAACCCTTACGAAAAAATAAAAAGCGATTTGTCATTTAAAATATAGTGCTTCTCAAGGCATGTTATTTTTTCGTTGCCAGACGTCTCTTTGGTTTTGACGTCGGCCGGTAGCTGCCGGTCACAAGAACTAAAGTAATTCAGCTCCTTCAACACGAAGTTCTTCCTCGCTCCTGGTCTCCCAAAAAATTGCTTATTTCCGAATCCCAAGTTAGAGGTTGGGTCAGAGAAGTTGAGAACAAGAGGTTTAATGGTGAGAGCCTCTGGAAATTCTGGCGGCAATTTGATTCCAGTGGCTCCTCTTCAGCTGGAGTCCCCAGTTGGTCAGCTGTTGTCTCAAATTCAGCAAACCCATCCACATTTACTTATGGGTTTGACTTTTGGCCAAACCAAGAACAGAAGTTAGTGGTACACTTGAACTTGTATCAAATCGCGATCTGCAATAGTCTTCATAGTAAGCATATATTGCTCGTTGATCCGCACAAGCTGTCGTCAAATGATCTATCAAGCTTAACAGAGACACCAATAACATGAGACGATGATCATTACATTAGAACAACCTTAGACACATAGGAAGATCTCCGTCTACCTATTTACCTCTCCAACATTTCAACAGGCCGTTGCTTGGGGGCGCTATTGGAATGAAGTTTAGCCCTTGAGGACTCTGTATCGACCATGTAGTTAGGGTACATATTCAATTGGTTATTATAACCGTCGTAAAAATATTCTCCGTATTCTGACCTAGGATAAACGAACGGGCCACTTTTTGTCATGATGAACGAATATCATTCGAAATGGTTGCTGCATGTTCGTGGGCTCATATGATTTGTTGTTGCAATTACCAATGATGATGGTGGTGAGTTTTTTGTGTAGATTTTAATGTGTTCTGTTTGGTTGAAATTTAATGGTTTATAGTTTGAGTAACTGGTTCGGGATTTTGTAACTGTTGGCTTGTAGTTGCCAGGATTCATATCCATAATATTGATGTTTTCTGGAGGGTCTATATCGAAATCCTACATGGAAAATGATCAGGTAAGATAATTATAGGAAATTCTCTGTTTTAAAATTCTGGGTTTTTCGAAATTATGATTTTTTTTTTCTTTCTTTTTTCATGTAAGCTATGAGTTGATAAGTTATTTTGGAAAAGATGCTGGTACAAAAAGTGGTTTGGTTATTTTTACTTTGGGCTGAATTTATTGTTTTTGTTGATTATTTAGGTTTTTATTGTCATATAAATCATCCTTTGAAACAATGCAAGTTAAGAATTTGGTTGTTTTCTGTTTTTTTTTTTTAGTTTTTTTTCTTTCTCTCAGCTCCCAATTTATGGATTGGATTTGTTGAATTTTATTGATGCTGATAGTTTGTCGGTGCAATTTTGACTTGTAATAGTTTTTTCTCCCCAATTATTTCCTTTGGTTATCCTCCCTTGTTTATATTAATCTCTCTCTCTTTTTTTTTAATCCTCCCCAATAATTTGTTTGGTTTATTATAGATTATGTCAAATCTTTTTGATTTTTTTAGGTGGGTTTGCTTTTAAGAAGAAGGAAAATGTATGCACTGCTTCGAAGAGGATCCATTGTTCGGCATAGCCACCTGCTTCGGCCTGGGCGGGCCGAGCTGTTGCTGAGCCCGGTCGTAAAACTTGGGATGGCCCGAAGCCCATTTTAATTGTTGGATCCACCGGTTCCATCGGTACTCAAGTGAAATATACGAGTCACGTTGTGCTTATTTAAGTCTTTGTTATTTTGGCAAAGTTATGTGTCTTATCGATTTCTTCGAGTGCTTATAAGATTAAGTGTGTACTTTGCACACATTGGACATAGTTGCTGAAAATACAGATAAGTTTAAAGTTGTAGCACTTGCAGCAGGTTCAAACGTCACTCTTCTTGCTGATCAGGTGATTAATAATTGATACCTTCATGACTCAAATAACATACTTGTGCTTAAAAAAAAGATATGTATTTTGAGACATGTATTTACCGAACAAATTTTCCCTCTTTTGAGGGTGAAGTTTATAAAAGAGAAATAAATATCAAAAGAGGGACAAGCTGCTCTCTCCACCGATAACTGTGACCTCAATTTTCAAATTAGTTGTGCAATTTCAAGTATTTTATTATACGGCGCACTATATCTTAGTTTTCTCTAGGCTGCGCCTATAAGTTTTGCACAGTTTGAAATAAATGTCTTAATGGTAAATAATACTGTAATATTTATTATGAATCACTCTGTATGTAGGTTAATATATATTACTAGTTTTTCGTTAATAAATATTATATAATAATAAATTATTTATCTCTAATAGTATACTTGTTGGGAATCGAGGGTACCGTCGCGCAGCGGAAAACAAAAATTTTTTAATTAAGAGTAATTTGAATCGAATTCAAATTGACGACGGCCCAATTTTATAATCAATTAATTCAAACAATGTTTTTATTTCTTTTAATAAATAAAAATAATTCGATTTTCTTAAAAACGAACGAGCATGATAATTTCTATTAAACATATATATATAACAATTATATATATATATATATATATATATATATATATATATATATATATTAATATATTAACATATACATAACAATTATATATTTATTAATATATTAATCATATATTTAAAATTATACATATTATATTATATACATATATCATGTATACATTTATATATAATATATATGTATAATCTGCATGCACCAAATCATTAATATATATACATTATATACTAGCATTCACGTATGTCACACACATACATTAACATACATATATAATATATATAAATATGTATAGTAGCATGCATATAACACAAACACACATATATTATATATGAATACCCAGCATGCATATATTGTTGCGATTAATTGTACTCCAATACAATTTACCACAGCTAGATATTCAAGCTAGACTTGCGTAAATGCTCGAATAATATGAATCGCGCATACACTTGTTTGTAGCAAAAAAAAAAATAACAGGACACACGATATTACGAGGTTCGACAACTAATGTCTACGTCCTCGGGCTCAACAACACACTCTTTTTATAACTTGGAGAAATGATTACAAGTTACACACACTTGAAACCCGAACAAGCTCGACTTTGTTCTAACTCACGCTTTAGTAATAAACTCTATTGTGTTGGAATCATGCTATGATCAACACTTTGATCACCCTTTTATAGTTGCCAATTCATGGCATGTTCATTGAACACATCTATAATCTCTTGGCCCTTCATATTCACCGGAAGCCAAAGAAACACTTGTCTCCCCAACTTCATGTATCCAAAGAAGCTAAAGAGTCTTTCAACATTTTCTCAACATATATATTTGTATGTTTCATACCACACAGCACACATATACACGCATATAATATATATATATTTAGCAATACAGCAACACATATATTATGCACAAACTGCACACACATATATATATTACACAGCATACATTATGTCAAAATACATGCATATATATTTATCAGGCCCACACATATATATCATATATATATACAAGTATAGCCATAGAAAACTTGCACCTTACGGCTTTCGTAGCCTCACGACCGAGAAGCGGAGGAGCGGCGTGGTTGCACCGGCGACGTGGCTGCAGCAGGGCGGCAGCAGACTGTCCGGCGCGTCTAGAACTCCGACGTGGTAGCGGCGGGGCTGCATTTGGTTCCGGTGCGGAGGCGGCTACCTGTTTGACTCCGGCAGCGTCCGGAGCGGCACGCGTGCGACGACAGGCTGCTCACAAAAGAAACGGCGGTCCGGCGTCCGCTGAACAATCCGGCTTGGCGTGCTTCGACTGTTGCAACTCCGGCACGGGGCTAGCGGCAGTGACGGGCTGTCTCTCTCGGTAGTGACAGTGTCGGCTTGACGCGGCGTTCGTACATCGGAACGGCGGTGGCTCGTCTCCGTCAAATCGGTGTCATACATCGAATTTCCCGACGTCCTTTCGACGGAGCACTAGATCCGACGAGGGATTGAAAACGACAACGAGGACCGAACGATTCGGTGCGACGGCGGACGGCGGCGAGCGGCGGCGACCGGTGGACGTGGGTTGGTCAGCTAGGGTTTTTCGTTCAAAGCCTTTTTTCCGAAATTTTTGTTTCGTGTTGTTGTTGGTCCTGTGTCAAAAACAAAATCCTCACCCTTCCGTCTGTTTTTTTTTTTTATTTAATAAAAAGCCCAACATTTAATGGCCTCAAAGTATGTTGGGCCAAAAACAAAAACAAAACCTTTTATTTAAAAGATAGAAGCCCTAAGCCAAAAGGGCTTAATGAATGGACTGGGCCCAATTAAATCAAAACCAAACTCTTTTAATTTTATTTAAAACAAGCCCAATTCAAAATATAAAAAACCCATTGGAATTAAATCATTTCTCACAAACGATAATTTCAAAAAATATAAAAATTATATTTTCGCTTCCAGAAAAATTTTCTCGTATTTTTATCAATTCATAATCATAATTATGAACCTTAGATTCAATCATATTGACATCTAACTTTGCTAAAATTAACAATTAATTTCTAGCTGTCGTTTTCAATAATCAGGAAACACGTGGTGTGACCCTCAATGGTTCAGGTATAAGCTAGCCGTGGGTTCACAACACATTGTGATTCGAACAACACATTGTTCTTATATGAACTCGTCCCTTAGAGTCCCTGATTAAATAAAACTCATTTTACTTAATAACTGGTCAAACCAGAACCCAACGAATTATGAGAGGCGCCTAGCAACTACGCATCATAATTCCCTAGATACAAAATGAAGTGCCTGCAAGAACCTTGTGATATAACTTATATGTACAGTACGATCCCTTCGCGATCTATGTCCCGATTGAACAAGAGGTATTGGTTCATCGAGACCTCTTTCTAGTTCAATAACTGTGTGTACGTTCTAGGTTCAAGATAATCCGTTCGTGTGTGACTTAGAGAAACACATTTCTCTAACACCCCACTATCAGCTCTGGCCAGAGACTCCGAGGATTTATCAACCATCAGAACACACAGGACATCCATGACTTATCATGCGTCCGAATCCCCTACTACCATGCACAGGACTTCCCACTAGATTCCCGACTATGCGAACGTTGCCCCTTTTGATCGGCCTCAAGGAGACACAGAGACAGGTTCACAACATAGCCCTGTCCTCTAGTGAAGTCACGATGAGGTCTGGGTCTTAAGGATTAATGTTGTACGCTATATCATAGAAAATCATCTACTCGATGAGTGAGAACCACTTAGAGATTTCTAGGTGAGGGAGTTCAGTGAACTCATCTTATGAGCACCTACTTATGTATGTCGATGTCCAGACACCGTGACCGATGAGACGCGCGGTCCACATACACTAAGTACTAGTCTTAACGGGAAAGGCCTGTATCCTCATTATGGCGTAACCCTATGACTAGGAACAAGTTCGACGAGTTACATTACGTGCTAGATTATCTCACGGTTCAACTAGACCAATCTACCGTAATAAAGTAACTTCGTCAGGACCATATCTATGCAACTAGCATGGGATAAAAGATATGGAATGCCAATATGTGTAAAAGATATTATTTACGAATAAAAATGATTGTATTGCAAGAGAATAGTCAGACCACAG
>BMAC01000951.1:176933-195643 GCA_014905375.1 Phtheirospermum japonicum
TTGACCAGTTATTAAGTAAAATGAGTTTTATTTAATCAGGGACTCTAAGGGACGAGTTCATATAAGAACAATGTGTTGTTCGAATCACAATGTGTTGTGAACCCACGGCTAGCTTATACCTGAACCATTGAGGGTCACACCACGTGTTTCCTGATTATTGAAAACGACAGCTAGAAATTAATTGTTAATTTTAGCAAAGTTAGATGTCAATATGATTGAATCTAAGGTTCATAATTATGATTATGAATTGATAAAAATACGAGAAAATTTTTCTGGAAGCGAAAATATAATTTTTATATTTTTTGAAATTATCGTTTGTGAGAAATGATTTAATTCCAATGGGTTTTTTATATTTTGAATTGGGCTTGTTTTAAATAAAATTAAAAGAGTTTGGTTTTGATTTAATTGGGCCCAGTCCATTCATTAAGCCCTTTTGGCTTAGGGCTTCTATCTTTTAAATAAAAGGTTTTGTTTATCATAATTCCCTAGATACAAATGAAGTGCCTGGCAAGAACCTTGTGATATAGCTTATATGTACAGTACGATCCCTTCGCGATCTATGTCCCGATTGAACAAGAGGTATTGGGTTCATCGAGACCTCTTTCTAGTTCAATAACTGTGTGTACGTTCTAGGTTCAAGATAATCCGTTCGTGTGTGACTTAGAGAAACACATTTCTCTAAACACCCCACTATCAGCTCTGGCCAGAGACTCCGAGGATTTATCAACCATCAGAACACACAGGACATCCATGACTTATCATGCGTCCGAATCCCCTACTACCATGCACAGACTTCCCACTAGATTCCCGACTATGCGAACGTTGCCCCTTTTGATCGGCCTCCAAGGAGACACAGAGACAGGTCACAACATAGCCTGTCCTCTAGTGGAAGTCACGATGAGGTCTGGGTCTTAAGGATTAATGTTGTACGCTATATCATAGAAATCATCTACTCGATGAGTGAGAACCACTTAGAGATTTCTAGGTGAGGGAGTTCAGTGAACTCATCTTATGAGCACCTACTTATGTATGTCGATGTCCAGACACTGTGACCGATGAGACGCGGTCCACATACACTAAGTACTAGTCTTAACGAGAAAGGCCTGTATCCTCATTATGGCGTAACCCTATGACTAGGAACAAGTTCGACGAGTTACATTACGTGCTAGATTATCTCACGGTTCAACTAGACCAATCTACCGTAATAAAGTAACTTCGTCAGGACCATATCTATGCAACTAGCATGGGATAAAAGATATGGAATGCCAATATGTATAAAAGATATTATTACGAATAAAAATGATTGTATTGCAAAAGAATAGTCAGACCACAGCCACAAGTTGGCTTGTTGGTCACCTTATTCTAACAATACTCACATTCTCTAGAATGCCAATGATGTTGCCACGGGTGTAGCAGAAGCTGGTCTCAGTCGTTATCTGAACACGAGATACGGTAAAATAAAAATTAACAGCTTACATATCCGTTCAATTTCAAAATTTTCTTTTTGCAAAATTTCAGCTTTTGTTTTCTTTAACTAATGTCTCCACAGGTCAACTTAGTAAAAACGATGTCAAAAAGACTAATCTTTTACCCAGAAACCTTCGTCTTAGATCAATAATTTGCTTTAACCTGAGGCCATCGTCGATAATTGAGGTACACTAACATAATTTTGGTCCTTTCTTTCACCCGTGATTAGTTTGATCTCATTATTTATAGAGTTGGCAAAATTAGCATGGCCCAATGGACAAGCTCAGTAGCTTGTATATATGACTGGGCTTAATTCATAGGGTCAAAAAAGAATAGGGCCTACTTTGGCTTGGTCCAAACTAGCTAGGCTTTCTTGTGATTAGGTCAACCTCAAGGAACTTTTTGTAATTATCCCATTCAATATAGATGTATAGTGGGCTCCATCTTGTTCTGAGAGAATGATATTTTGTGAAAATGTTGAAGCAAAATGCATCACTCTTTCTGGCACAAAGAGTTTTGTCTAACAGGTCAAATCCAAAACTAGCAAGTTTCTTCAGAGCTTGTGTACAAATATGCATAGAAGCATAGAGTGTTCACATGGTTTACCTATCCTTTTCCCTTTTTCTAATGTGAGTATTTTCATCGTCATATATATACACATGTCAGCTGACAATAATCATATATTGCTTTCAGGTGCATTTTGTTCTCTTCTCAGATGAGATTTATGATGTTTGGTTGAAAAAGGCTCGTGAATTACTTCAAGAGTGACCAGTCTACCAGCTTCAGTGCTGTGTTGAGTCTATAGACTCATTATGCAGCCGAAGTTACTAGGTTAACTCACTGAAAATTAAGAGCACCTAGCGGATATTGTTATTATTGAAAAAATAAAATAAAATAGATCTACCGGATACAAATTTGAATATGCTTATTCCATTCTACGGGCCTTGTCTTTTCCATTGGGGAAGGGAAAGAGAAAAGTAGATGAGTTCATATAAGTTGTTTTATTTGTGTGCATATACAGGGTGAAGTGTTTATTTTAAATTTTAAGGTAGTTGCTTATATATCTGAGAATTTTTATTTTTATTTTTAGCTCGAGTTCAATGTGCTGGGAATCCACATATTTGGGTGAATGAAGATGGTTCATACCAAGAGGAGGGGCAAAAAAATACACAAGGGTATATCTGGGGAAAGAGTCATCTTTCAAATCTATTTTGTTACGAAAATAAAAATAAACTACAATTATGCCTTTTCTTCTTTTTTAGTCTGTCATCATCTTGTTTATTGATGTTGTTGTTCAGGCTGGAACGAAGCTGCTTTGTGCTGTACTTTCTCTCCGGGTTCCTTCTAAATCATCCCAACCTTGTGGAGAGCAAGCAACTAGCATGAATAGTCGGAGTTTAACAGATTATCTTGAACAAAGAGCAATTCAGAAACTTCTTTTGATTGGATATAATGTATCGGAGACAAGTACCATATTTAAACAGGTACATCTTAATTTATTTTTTCCCAGATATTTGAGGCATTTTGAAACATGCTGACAAATAGAATCTTACTCTTATTTGGTTTTCACATTATTGTCTTTCCTATTTTTCGCCCATTTAACCTCTAATTGGAATATTGATTTTAACTTTAATGCGTATCTCTAGAATGGAATGCTGTTTTTGTTTGTTTGGAATCTGTTTTCATTCCTCTAGTTTTGATGGATTATAGGCTAGAGTTCTTTACAAAGACGCGTCTTTCTCGGAGGATGAGCGTGAGCACATTAAGTTAGTGATCAAGAGCCATGTGTATAGTTACATTGGAACACTTCTTGAGGGCCGCGAGCGCTTTGAAGAAGAAAGTTTGAATAAATTGAGGCAAAAACAATCTTGTGATGGTTCGAGTTAAACTCTTGTTGGTGCAAAGTTCATTTAAAAATTAATCTTTGATTTATTTGCTTAAGTGTGAAAGCGTAGAAGTATCATTTCTTTATTTATGACTTTTTGCAATTTTCAATTATTGCTTTACTCAATAAATCGAGACGCTTTTATTTTCTATCATTATAAAAATTGTTGTTGTTATCAATGCATGCATTTATTGTGGACTTTATACATGATCATATGACTTAATGATCCCTTAATAAACTTTTATATTGATTTTCTTTTTCTAACATTTAAGAGGGCACGACATTAGTGATAATGTTGAAACATAAAAACTGAAATCTTTGTGTTATTTTAAATGCGAGTCTTATTTTATACTTTGGTTTATAATAGGGCACATTGATGGGATATAAAATTATACTAACACTTGTTGTTTTGTTCATTGTGTTGCAGGATTCTTTTGATTTTTTTTTATATATTAATTCCTTAATCTCATAATTTATTTATTAGGTGGGATGGTTAAATAAATAGGGCTGGTTTTTTAAAAAAAAACTCATATTACCACATCGGTTCTAAGGAAACCGACGTGAAAATCTATGACAGTTCACGTCAGTTATTTATAAAAATCGACCTGAAAAGTCACATCTTTCACATCGATTATTTGAAAAAACCGACGTGAAAAGCCAAAGATTCCACGTCGGTTTTTACAAATAACCGACGTTAATGTCACGCTTTTCACGTCGGTTTTTAAAAACCACGTGACTTTAACGACGGTGGCTATTACGTCGTTTAAAAATCGAAGTTAAATGTGCAAAAAAACGACGTGAAATCCGCAGTCCCATGCATCTTTTGCCGATTCGCACTTTTTGATCATCTTATAGCAGCTTCCATCGACATAGCCATGGAGAGTGTTGATAGTCTTGGAATTCCAATTTGACAAGGCTAGTTCATCAGTCATCCACTCTTCTTCTTTCTTGATGATTGTTCACCAGTATGGTTCTCCACGCTCGTTCATCCATATTCTTGATGTGCCACCTCATCCTTTGTTTCTAAAGAGAATAGTTCTCTCTAGTAAGGATTGGAGGTTGCGGATTTCCTTGAGCATCCATAGCGTCCTACAAAAATAAGGATCAGTATACTTAGTACGTCAAGTAACCTGCTCTGATACCAATTGTCAATTAGGGAGATCTATGGATGTTAAAATAAGTATAAGTAAATCAATGTATTTTCGGTGTTAAAACACCAGAACTAACGTCAAACAGAGTGAAAATAAAAACCAGCTGAATAGATCAAAACTAAAAGTAACACATAAATTTAAATTTCGTTCGTAAGCAAACGTGCTTACGAACTGGGTGTACAAACCCGAAAACTATATTATCTTCATTCGTTCAAAAACAAAATACAAAGTATAAAGTAATATACGAAAACAATAGCATCAACACTATGATATTAAAATACTTGTCTCCACGAAAATATAGATCTTCTCCGTTGGTCACGTAACTTCAAAGACGTAGGTGTTTTCAATTGTGGCTTCAAGTCTTTCACTAGCTTGTGTTCTTCTGTTCTACCGTGCGTCTTCCTCTTTTTCTTGCTGCGTTCAAGAGTCGTGTTTAATTAAGACTACTTCTTGTCTTAAATATACAAGAATCCTAATCTTGGTAAACAAGTAAACTAATCATAAACTCAATCTAGGAAACTAAATAAAACCCGAAACACAATATATAAAATAAATCTAGACTCCTAATATATTTTGAGCCCAAGACAGGCAAATAACTATAAAAGGAAAATAAGGAAAATTTGTCAATAATAAAACTCTCAACATCCTATTAAATGATTCATGAGTAAATCACCCATATATATTAATGCAAAATCTTCCTAACCTATGTGTCTGCTTCGTATGTTTCGTTTGACAAAAAAAAATGTTGGTGCTTCGTTTGCTTATGTCTCATCCGGGCCAAATATTTAATAATTTAGTACTTTTCTTTTATTGTGTCTTACCTAATTTAATTTTTTTATTATATTTTTCCTTATTCAATACTTTCCTTTGATTCTCCTAATATAAAAATATTAATAATCATATATAATTAATTAATAAGATCAAAATTAGTTATTTTAATTAAAGACAAACTACATATGAAATAAATTTTCATTACAAAATAAACTTTATTATGAAAATAATTAAATAAGTTTTATTGATAATAGAATTTAAAATAATGTTATGTTCGGAGTTTCAAATATTCTATATAGGTCAAATATGAGTTATTTATAATAATTTAAGTATGTAACTAAATATCAGTAATGTATTCAATCTAAACATAAAATATTAAATTATATACTAATAATTAATAAACATTTATTAGACACCAGTACAATGCTACACGGGTTGAGATTAGACATCTTTTGAATATCTCAAAGTATGTAACTAATAATTATTAACGAATTTATTCTAAACATTAATATATAAAATAACTTAAAAATATTAATTAATAAAATAAATATTAGACACGGATTTAGAATGTGACGCCTTTTGATTTTTTATATTATGTAACTAAAATTATTAAAGAATTCAATATAATCATGAAATACAAAATTATTATAATTTATAATAATTAATATATTTTTTATATTTATCTTTTAAATCCCGTGTAATACACGGGTTTTAAACCAGTATATATTAATACAAAATCCTCCTAATCTATATGTCATCCGATCATAGTATATACCTAATTTTTTTTAAATTA
Source organism: Phtheirospermum japonicum (assembly GCA_014905375.1). Taxonomy (NCBI): domain Eukaryota; kingdom Viridiplantae; phylum Streptophyta; class Magnoliopsida; order Lamiales; family Orobanchaceae; genus Phtheirospermum; species Phtheirospermum japonicum. The sequence goes on from BMAC01000951.1 coordinate 183,001, forward strand.
TATCTTGCCTAGTTTAATATTTTCTTTTTATTATATTTAGCCTAACTTAATAGTTTTCTTTTATTATATTTCTTCCAATTCAATAATTTTATTTTATACTCCTAATATAAAAATATAAATAAGTCATATACAATTAGTCAAAAAAAAATCTAAATTAATTATTTTAATTAAAAGATAAATTAAATATGAAATATTTTTAATTACAAAAAAACTTATTTATGAAAATAATTAAAAAAGATTATTTATAGAAATAATTTAGTTTTCAAATTTTAAATATTATGTATAGGTAAATTATGATATATTTGCAATAATTGTAGTATGTAACTAAATATTAGTAATTAATTCAATCTAAATGTAAAGTAAAATAAAATTATATAATAATAATTAATTAATATTTATTAAACAACTGCACAATGCGAGAAGGCTTGAGAGTGTCACCTTTTGGATTTTTCAAAGTATGTAACTATAATTATTAATAAAATTAATCTGAACATAAAAATATAAAAATAGTTCATAATTAATTAATATAGATCATAGACAGGTTGAAAATGTGACATCTTTTGAATTTTATAAGTACGTAAAAATAATTATTAACGAATTTAATCTAAACATTAAAATATAATATTAATTAATAATTATAATTAATAAATTGAATAGGTCATGGGTTTAGAACACATTCTTTTAATTTTTATTTTAAATTTTAAATTTTATAATTTTCAAAAATATTTTTTATATTTAATTTTTTATAAATTCCGTATAATACACGAGTATTAAATTAGTATACTATATTGTTCTTGGTTTCAGTTTCAATATGAAAACCATTCACTAAAGATATCCTTAAAACTAAGAAGGGTATTCTAAGATTCAGGATATAATCATGCATCAATATTAATTATTTTAGTACAAAAAGAAGATATCACCCCTATATATTAATGCAAAATTCTCATAACATAGGTGTCTGTTTCGTATGCTTCGTTTGGCTAATAAGAAATCATGGTGCTTCGGTTGCTTATGTGTCATCCGAGCCTAATATCTACCCAATTTAAAATTTTATTTTTATTATATCTGGACTAATTTTATATTTTCCTTTTTATATTTTGTTTAATTCAGTACTACTCTTTTATTTAATTCAATACTTTCCTTTTATTCTTCCAATATATAATATAAATAAGTCATATATAATTAGTAGCAAATATTAAAATTAGTTATTTTTATTTAAAGTTAAATTATATATGAAATAATTTTAATTAAAAAAAACTTTATCATGCAAATAATTAAATAAGTTGTATTTATGATAAAAGTTAAAATAATTTTATTTTTGGGGTTTTAAATATTCTATATATGTAAATTAAGAGCTATTTGCAAAAATATAAGTATGTAACTAATTATTAGTAATAAATTCAATCTAAACATAAAAATATAAAATTATATAATAATAATAATAATAATAGTTATTAATTAATTAATATTAATAATAATAGTCATCTTTTGAGTTTTTCAAAGTACGTAATTACTAAAAATTTAATTTACATTAAAATATAAAATAATTTTATAATATAACTAAATAATATTGATTAGACACGAGTTTAGAATGTGATTATCTTTTTAATTTTTCTTAGTATACAAATAAAATTATTAACAAATTTAACCTAAATATTAAAAATAAAAAAGTATTTAATAATTATAATGATTAACAAACAGACTAAAACTGTACAAGACACGGGTGATAATACATCCTTTGAATTTTTATTTTAAATCTAAAACTTTGTGATTATCACAAGTATATTTTATATCTATTATTTTGATAAATTTGTGTAATACACAAGTGTGAAACTAACAGTGATGTTATTCCGGAGCCTACTATTAAAATAACTTATTACCTAAAAAAACTTCAAGCTCAAATTTTCAAGGGAAAACTATCACAATCGTTTGTCAAGTTTGATTCTGGCAAATTTATTATTAACTTACATCCACATTTATAATAAGTGCATTTTTGTTCAAGTTTTCATCTTTCAAGTCAACATTGAGATGACAATGAAGAAAATACAAACGTCTTTGGCCTTTTGGTCAGAGTAAGATTAACATTTTGTAACTATATATATGAACTTTTAAATAACAATAAGTAAAGGAAAATATTAACATGCAAAATATTCCAATAAATATAGAAAATCATTTGTTGTAATAGTACTTTACCTGTATAAGAGCATCTTCAATATTACATTACGCATTGTCAATGACATAAAAGATCGAATAGAAATAATTAAAAGAAATTTTTTTAATGATAAATGTGAATTGTAGACAATAATTAATTATTGGGTTATTGAGAGAAATAATCAATTAATTAATTCCAAATAATCAAAAAATTAGAAAAAAAATGTTAAGTAGACAATGTTTAGTATACCATCTAAATGTTGATGGTGTACTAGAAATTATTTATAATTTTTTTACCACATAGATTTTTTTTTTTTTTTTGAACTTATGTTTCAAATATTTTACTCCAATTAATAATGTAATTGAGTATTATTTTTTTTAGACAAAAAAGTATTTTGTATGCCAAGAAAATTAATCTTAAAGTATGTAAAACTTTAGCGTATCAAATATTTACTGTTATATGCCACGTAACATCTTGCACAGGTGTTAAAAAATAGCTTCTTACCCAATAATATAAGTTAAATTTATGGGTTATTTACCGTATACTCTTGTAGTAAACCTTACATTCTCATATATATATATATATATATATATATATATATATATATATATATATATATATATATAATATAAAATTCATATTTTCTATTTACTCATATTCCTAGTCCACTGCTCGCGTCACGAGGATTTGGGAAACTTAACATTTGGATGGGAGACAACCTAGTTTTTTACATGGTTGTATTAATTCAAGGGGCTAAGTAGTTTCGGTAAGTGGAAAAAAGCGATTAGAGGTGGTTTTAAACGGCTTTTGGAGGCGGTTTTGAACCGCCTCTAATTAAGGCACCGCAAATATCGGTTCGTGACCGGCGACGGTTTAAACCGCCGCAAAAAATTTATCCGGGCGGCGGTTTATTTGTTTAACCGTCTCAAAAAAATGTCACCGGGCGGTGGTTTTTATTTTTAACCGCCTCCTATAGCCATTATAGTTTAATGAAAACCGCCTCGGAATTCATCACGAGAAGCGGTTATTTGCTACAAACCGCCTCTACATTGTTCGATTCTACGGTGCTTTCTTTGTACCAACTGCCTCTTATTTTTTGAAATTATGAGGCGCGCCAAAATATAAACAGCTCAATTTTATTATTACTTACAAAGGCGATTCTACTTAGAACTGCCTCAACTCATTATTTTTTTTAATATAATTTTTGGGTTTTTTTTTTCCACCCTGCATGCAGTAGCAATTTCACCAAAATCCCAACAATTTCACAAAAATCCCATTAGCTATTTTCTGGGTTTTTACTTTCAACTACATAATTTCACAAAAATATGCATATGCACATTTAAAACAAAAACTACAAATCCATTTTATTAAAATATGCGTGCACAACTCAAAATTACTTGAATTTTTGACAAACTCTCATTCAAAACTAATATAATACCCTACAAGTTCACATTTTTTTTAACTACGTACGGTAATTCTACATATTTGCAAGAACATCAATAAAAAACCTTGTCCAAACATTTCGTATTTCGTCGAACTCCAATGTAGAGTAAGAATATTCATTTGCTATCCAATCCTAAAATGCAAATATTGAAACGAACCATTAGATTTATTAATGATAACTAATTATGAATAAACCTAATTTTAATAATATTTAAGAAAATAATATTTAAATGAACTTACCAATCCAATATCGCGACTACCGCGATGAAAGTTTATGATGTCATACATGTACCGCATAACATAATAACCACACTCCGTAGACCCCGATTGCTTTCGACACTTGCAAAAATAGGAATAATAAAAATAAAAACTAGTTATAAAATTCAAATTATATTAAATGATGTACAACACAATAAATCTAAATTAATTAGAATGTGTATTACCTTCACTTTGAAAAATGTTATACCTCTGCCATTCCCCTCCACCGATGAAGCAACCTTAAAAGACCTACATATTAATTTGAATGACAAATCAAATATACCATCATACATTACGAAAAAGCTAATGAAAGAGGTTAAGTTCCATATGATACTTACAAAGTCAATTCCTTTATTATTTCGGTACTTGTCGTTGAAGCAGGATCAAATATGTAACCCTTATTGACGTGTGGGCATATAACAATCAACGTCCAATGGTGGCTACAATTATATCAAGGAAAAAACTAGTGAATATGAAATTTTGATTAATAAAAAAATATAAATAATCGGAAAGAAACTAATAACTAATTAATAAATCATACAATTTGTTATATGGCAGAAAAACTAAATCACTCTTGAAACTTTTTAACATAGCACACTTCAAATACGTCTGTGTATAGCTTTTATCAATTGTCAAGTGTGCATGAGAACAAATCGAAGGGCACAAGAATTTAATATTATCATCTCCAATTTCTTTCAATCTACTTGACATGTATCTGCATAATTACAAAATTAGAGAATTATATGAAAAAAGTAAACAACGATGTTTAGGATAATTAAAAAAAATTAATATATAAATTAATTAAAAGTGCGGTAAGTAAATTGCTTACAACAAAAAACCCTGTAAAATGGAGATGTTGAGACTATCACAAGACAAAAATTGACTCAAATCTTCTCGATTGATGATAGTCTCTAAATCATTACTCATGTAGTGGAACGTTTCCTCAGATAGAGAGATGGAGAACTGGCAATGTTGTGGTTCCAATAACTCAAACATCTCATGCAACTCCAACACATCTTCTTTAAGTAAATTTAAAATTTTTTTATTGGACAAAGGAAACCTAGCAAGAGTCTCTTTCTCGAGTGAAGAAGCTTTAGGAACAAAATCATTCTTATTACCCTTGGTCGTACTTCTCTTGTCAAATGACGGTGGTTCCTATAAAATTATTTAAATATTTTAATATTATATCACATAATTAAATATTTCAAATCTTACATTGTATCATCAAATAATAAATATTAAATAGAGTGAAATTTTAAGGAAAAATAGTAACTTACCTCGCCTTTAAGAAATATCAAATCTCTAGGCCATTGGACAAATGTACCCACAGCGTTTTACAATATGAACTGATCGGCGACATCATTAGTAACAGGTAGTGCCCACTCGTCAAATCCATCTTTAATCATTGTGATATTCACTCTCATATGATTATCAAGCATTGGTATATTGTGAATCTTTCCTTCAGGGTTAGGCTTGAATACTTCAGCAAAAGCAACAATTTCAACCATATCATCCTCATTTACAGGTTTTTTCATCAATCCAAGTTTACACATATTACCATCCTATATAAACATGTTTATAAAAGCCAATAAAACTTAAATTAGAAGTATAAAACGTGACTCAAGTTGTCAAGGCCATGAATTTACACGGATAAAACCATTTTATAAACAATATAATAAATTAGTTGACTAATTATAAAATCTTACTACAATTAAATAAAACAATAAACTAGCTTATATCAACGATAAAATTTCTATTAAAACACCTGCACTTAAATAAGTAATAATGCACTTAAACAAGTAATAAGACACTTGCAATAAAAGAATCTTCTTCTTCCTTTTTTCTATTTTCCTTGCCCAATTTTTTCTTGCGCTATTTTGGTTAAAGAAATTTAAGAAAAAAAAGAAAATGGAAAGAGGGAGACACCACAGTTCAGAGACTCGCTGCTGTCCGCAGATTGGCGCCTCCGCCTTCAACCGCTCTCCACCGGCCGTTTGTGGCTGCTGCTTCTCCTCTCGACTCTGGAACCTCGGTGGGCTGATTATTGTGTAGGAACCCAGGCATCACCAACTGGGAATTACGAGGGTTACGATAGCTTTAATTGGGATATGTTGCAATGTCCAGTGATTTTGATCTATTGGATGATATGCTTGCTGATGGAGCAGTGAAGAAGGCTAAGCCAGTTGGAAAATTCCAGCCGAAGGCAAAGTTCCGACCAACTAAAAAAGTCTCTTCTGCAACTTCAGTTTTGTATTTCACAAGCAGTACAAACTATTGATTATACACATAGTGAATTAATCGAGCCGACGATGACAAATAAAAAAGCCAAGCAGAAAATAAAAGAAGGCATCATCAGATCAGGATGCGGTTGCGAAGCCTAAAAGGTTCTCTCGTTCGACTCGGCAAACACGAGTGGTAGACAGGGCTTTTCTTGCAATACCCGATGAGGAGCTTGATTACGACACTATGCCTTTAAGGGATTTACTTGTGCATGCAGAGCATATAGAGAAACAGATGAAAAAAGCAGCACCAGTAATGAAAAAAAAGTAACGGTGATTCATCGAGACAATGTCGAAGAAGATGAAACCTTTATTTTTAAACAAGGTGGAGAATATAACGATGAAGAAGAAGGGAGTCCAATTGCTGAAGACACAACTGAGAACTTCAATTACCATACCTATATGGACAAAACACCCAGCACAAGATGGTCAAAACAGGACACGAATATGTTCTATAATGCTGTGAGGCAAATGGGGACATACCTTGATATGATACTGCAGCTCTTTCCTGGTCGCACCCGACGACAACTAAAGCTGAAGTACAAAAAGGAAGAATGTGAACGTCCAATGAGGCTTCATGATGCATTGACCAACCGCTTTACAGTTAAATCTTATTTTAAGATGATAATTGAGAACTTAGAGCAAGAGCAAAAGAGAAAGCAAGCTGAAGAAAAACATAATGTTAGTGAAGACGGATCGATGGATTTGACTGGTAATGAAGAGGAAGATGAAGAGACCACAACTGTTGATGATGAAGAACCAAAAGACTATGAGCAAAATCAGGAAGAAGAGAATGTCAATGTAGCAATTAACAGTATTGATATCCAAATCCCTTCGATATCCGATGATGGTGAAGATGATGATTTGTTCGGATGGGACCATTTTAAGAGACCGTGAGTAGTGTTAAACAAAATATTAAGAGATTTGCGTGTTTGTGGTTAAACTATTTATTTGAAGAAATTGATTTACATTTTTTTGTCATGTTATGATTCTTAGTTCCGAATATTGTTATTCTCAACCAATATTGGTCATCACAATGATAGTGCATTTTTTACCTTATAGAATGTGAGAAAAAAAAGACACTTACAACAAAATCCGAGGCTGGGCTGGGAGCTGCGGAAGACCCACTCTCTCGATATCCAGGTGAAACAGGTGATCCTCCATTAAGAAATGTGTTTGAACCCTGAATTCCTATTTGGGATAAACTTTGTTGCATTTGTCTGGCCATTTACTTTAATTCATCAACTTCCTTCTTCAATGGTGTCTCATATTCACTTCGAATTTCAGCTCTTATTTTTTCTAACTGCTCCTCACTTAAAGAACTTGACCCTTGGCTCTTATTTTATTAGTTACTTTTGATTTACTTTCCATACGTTGGTGCGAATTGGTTGATTTTTGATCCACACTATTTGTGACCTAATATGGTTCTAATTATATGGTGTTTTTATATACCTATCTTATGTTAGATCGGCACAGGTATAGCTTCACAGGCTGTATGCTGGTAATACTGAATGAATCACAGTGTTCATAAACAAAGGAGATCATTCAATGATGATAAAGCATAATACATCAGTTTCAACATGGTTAATTAAAATCTTGAAGGTGCAGGAATCTTATTGCAAGGAAAGGCTCAGAAATTATGAAGGGGTACAATCAGCGACTAACTCATCTAGGGGGGCATCAAGCTCATTGGCGAGTCTAGCTCTAAGGATTTCTTTGCCCGTACAAGGGATACACCAGTCGGCGTGAATAGGTTGATTTTCATCGCCATCCCAAAAATTGAAGGCAGGGAGATCCTCTTGCAACTTCGCCTCGCCCAACTAGAAGTTAGCCCCTGTCACTGCGAACTGAGCCTTGACCTGTTCAACAGTGATGTTGAACCATACCTTAGATCCTCTTCCCACCTTCGTTGGCTAAGACATACAAAAGAATACACTCTCTCCGACTTTGAGAGCTTCATCACGTTGAAAGGACATTTTCTCAAATCATTGAGAAGATCGAGGTATTTTTAGAAAAGGGCAGACTGGTTTTTCTTTGAAGGTACTGTCTATTGGGTAGGGATAGTCTTTTGCCATTAGTAAGGAGTGGCCACGGCTCACAAGAATGGACAAAAAAGAACTTAGATCGCCATTAATGGACTTATGATGAGGGGTTTACAAAGAAGTGCATCTTTTGACGTGAAGAAAGGTGAAAGAGCCTTTATAATTCTTTATTTGAAAGCAAAAATGGAAAAAATCTACATCAGATCTACATTGTAATGTTTGCACACAATTATGAACCCAGAAATAAACCTAATAGAACTTGTGGTCATTTGCAAGAGGGCGACCTTATACTTTTCACAAATGGCAATCATAAAATGGTGTAGAGGAAATACGAAGCCTACTCTTAGATGTTCATCGAAAAGGGTGATATGGTTTGGAGGAGGACGATCAGGTCAGTTTGTCCGGCTTAAAGGAAAACTGGTTTAGCAGTTTCAGGACGGTTGAGGTTTTTTATGAATTCCTCAAGATTACTCCGATCAGGGAGTATACAGGGGTTTATCGAGGCTATTCTGATAACTCGCGAGACAGTAGGCAGGTCGGCATGAGCCGATGATGGGACTACAGTTACTGGGTTGGCAAGGAAAAAATTGGGTTGTGAGGTTGAAGGTATTTCTTGTTGGGCTAAGGGGATGCCTTCGGTGATATTTTAAGTTAAGGCTCTGGTTTGAGCCTCAAGTTCTGACCAGGAGATGTTTTCCTCTGGTTCATTGGTCAAACCGGGTTAGGGCACAGTTGGATTTCGTTTTCTCCTAGGTCGAACTAAGGGAATTTCTGCGGATTCTGTCTCTAATGGCATATCTGGGATTGGAGAATTAAGGTTTTGGGAGATAGAGGTAGGTGGAACTAAGTTCTTCATAAATCAGTTAAATAATGGTGGTACGACCTAATTCTATGGAAGGGCACAAGACCAAGGTCTAATTGGGATGATCTGAACTGAAGCTCTAAGAGAAAGGTATGATCTGAACTGAAGCCCTAAGAGAAAGGGATGATATGAACTGAAGCCCTAAGAGAAAGGGATGATCTGAGCTGAAGCCCTAAGAGAAAAGGGATGATCTGAGCTAAAGCCTTGATCGCGGTTTTAGAAAATCGAGTTGAGAACTTGGGGAAGTGCAACAGGGCTGATCTGCACTCTGGGAAGATATATTTGCAGGTTAGGTCGACTGATTTTCCACGAGGAAGCTTCCTGGTCAAGTCGTCTTAAGAAAATGGCCGAAGATTCGTGGATTCTGTTTCCTAGATCTCAGAAAAGACTCCACTGGGTGAAAGCTTTAAATATCTCATCCCCAATGCTAAGAAAAGTATGACATTTTGAGCCTTTTTTTCTGACCTTGATTACTCCGATCTCGAACCGCTTGACGGACCTAAGCATCAGAGAGGTTTCCAACGAAAAACCCTTCGGTAGTCCTTTCTAACGTGTTTCTATTGGAACATGTCAGTATATTCTCAAGTAAAGGAGCAAGTGTTTGTGGTGTAATTTGCAGGGCGAAATAATTGGCGTCGTCTGGGGGAAGGTGGAACAAAGCTAAGCGAAATCTTATTGCAGAGTTGGGCAAGACTCCAATCTCTACCATGCCGACAGGAATTCTAGGGGCGGCAGGACCGTTAGCGGCACCAGGACCAACACACCACTGCCTCAGGAAGCAATAGCGCGTGCAGACGGCGAATCGGTTGATGATGCCTTCCTGCGACAGATATCCGAGCTTATTGGCAAGGCCGTGGAGGCGACAATAGAGAAGAAGTTTGCGGAGCGATCACCACCCAACCTCAAAGTAACTCCGCCAGCTGGTGGGAAGCCAGCTCGGCCTACCCCAAGAACTACTAGAGCTCCAAATGGGGACAAGGAGGACAGCTCTTTTGGTTCCAGTAGCGATACTTCAAGCAGAGCCAACCCTGATCTCACTGAGCAGATGAAAAATCTGCAAAGGGAGGTTAGAGAATTGAAGCAAAAGATTGTAGGTGCGGGGGCAGGGCAAATGTGGAGGAGTACTCCATTCACGAAGGCGGTTATGAGGGACAATCTCCAAACTTCTAACTATTCCATGGGCTTTGAGTACAATGGGACAATGGATCCGTGGGATCACCTGAGCCGGTTCGAGATCAAGTCTACCTTGCACTAGTTTTCTGATGCGGTCATGTGTCGGGTCTTCCCCACAACCTTCATGAAGTCAGCTCAGCTTTGGTTTAGACAACTACCTCCCCGTTCCATAAGCAACTTTGATGAGTTCAGTTATGTATTATTGCACAGTTCACCAGTTGCAGGAAACATAAAAAATGCCGCTGGAACTCTTCATCTTGAAGCAAAAAGAAGCCGAAAGTCGGCGTGGATATATCAAATGATTTACGGATGCTTGGCGTGAGGTGCCATCAGCGTCTAAGGAGCTCTTGATCAATGCCTTGGTTTAGAGGCTTAGGAAGGGGAAGTTCTTCCAATCGTTGCTAGTTAAGCCAGCACTGAAATTCGGAGAGCTCTTAGAGAGAGCAGAAAAGTACATCCACTTGGAAGAGGCATTGAAGATAAAAGACGATGGAGAAAAGCGGAGGGAACGACCCGACAAGGAAGATAGGACCCCAATGAAGAAACCCAGGACTGATTTGGTAGGAGGTCATCCTCGATTTAATAGGTATACACCTTTGGCCTCACCTCAAGGAGAAATTCTACAGGAAATCAAGCGGCATCCCGATCTCAAGTGGCCTATAACGTATTCCTAGAAACAAAGACAGGAGAAATCAGATCGATTGTGTCGATATCACAGTGAATATGGTCATGACATAGATGAGTGCACACATTTGAAGGACGAGATAGAACAAATGGTGCAAGCGGGACACCTCAAGGAGTTTGTACGGGCAAAAAGGAATGTACTCAGATTTGACTCCTATAAAAACGACCAATACCAGACCAGACAGGGGCGAAATGGTGGGCGTGCGATTACACAAAGGGGGAGCTAATCTCAGGAAGTACTAGGTGAAATCCAGATGATCACAGGAGGTGAATGGGACGAGCGTTCCTGGTGATCCCAAAATAATTATGTGCGGGCTGCGAGAGACCTGACTAGGAGAGCACGTGAAGTTGGACAGTTAGCATTGAGTCTGAACATATGCTTCGGGTCGGAGGATGAGAATGGTATTCTATCCCAACACATGGATACCCTGGTCATAACAGCCACCGTTATAACGTGCAACGGATCTTTGTTGACACAGGAAGCTCAGTAGATATTATGTTTTATGATTGCTTTCAGAAGATAAATTTAAGTATGGAGTTAAAAGAGGTCACGACCTCATTGGCAGGCTTTGCCGGGGGAGCCCTGAGACTGCTTGGAGCAGTAAACCTCTTGGTTACACTGAGGGATGACCCGTTTAGGCAGACCAAGTCGATGCATTTTTTGGTAGTGGATGCACCCGCCTCATATAACGCCATGCTAGGACGACCATCTTTGAGTCAATTTCAGGCAACAATTTCTGTCTATCACATGAAGCTGGAGTTCCGGGCCCAAGATGGAGTGGGTGAAGTCCGCAGTGATAAATAAGCGTCGCGGCAAACATATGTGGAGAGTTTCCGGCGTAATGAAGAGGAGCGACAATGCAAAAAGGCAAGAATAGAGGAAACCAGACTTGAGCTAATTCAGCGGGAAGAAAACCTGATGTCAGTAGAGGTAATCCCAGGAGATGATAGCCGAGTCCTGCGGGTAAGAAAGACTCTAAATTCGAAAATTTTTGTAGAGCTGATCGTATTTTTTAGAAATAATACAGATGTCTTTGCCTGGTCTCCCCAAGATTTAGTAGGGATAGACCCAACAATAGCTGAGCATCACCTCAATATCAGCCCCTTGGTGAAGCCGGTGAAACAGAGAAAGCGCAACTTCGGTCCTGAGAAGGAAGCCATTATTGAGACAGAGGTAAAAAAATTGTTGCGTGCCAAGCATATTCATGAAATACGATTCCAATAATGGCTCTCTAATGCGGTGTTGGTACTGAAGACCCAAGACGATTGGGGAATGTGCAAAGATTTCAGATAACTCAATCGCATCTGTCCCAAGGACAAATACACGCTGCCGAGGATGCACGAGTGTTTTGCATGTAATTGTGGTATTCTTCTCGTGTTTTTGAATAGGTTTTAATATTGTTTATATTAGTTTTTAAGTCGATTAGTTAATTTTCTAGGTTCTTTTTCTTGTTTTATTATTTTTTGTGTTTCTTTTTGATTTTATACTTAATATGGTTAAATGGGTTCAATTAATTTGAGATTCGGTGAAATTCTTGGGTTTTTATGTTTAAAATACTATTTTAATAGATAAAGGCATGGAGGCCCCAATACTCAAGCCAAAGCGTGCCTAAATCGGTGCCAAGAGCATGCTCCAAAATGGGCGAACATTCTGGAAATGTAAGCCCACTTCCGTACCGCACCCTTGGTGCAAGAGTGGGCATGCAATTCACGCCCATTTCGATGCCAGGCAGCTACCAGCCACGCCAGC
>BMAC01000951.1:195808-328341 GCA_014905375.1 Phtheirospermum japonicum
CATGCCCGGCGCCTGCCGACAGCGCCCAGCGTCCCCCAGCCCAGCGCCCAGTTTGGTGCCTAAGTCCGCGCCCGGCCACGCCCATTTCCACGCCCAGATAAGCGCCTTGCCATGCCCAAACTCACTCCCAGCGCCATGCCCAGCCTCGCCCAGCCTTCCGGCCACCAGCGCCCAGGCGCGCCCATGTGCGCCTTGGCTCGGTGAAATGCCGAGCCACCTTGAGCCACCCTGATCCAAATCGAGCCAAAAGGGTAGCCAAGTGGCTGCGTAAGTGCTTTCGGGTCAATCTTGGCCAAACTCGGGAAATACAAGCCTTTTTTGCTAATTTGGTCCATTTAAACCTAGTATAAATAGGAGACTACTCTCATTTTGTGAATTATCAACCTCCTCCCAACCCAAGCATGGGTTTGGAATTAAAATTCTCTCTCTAGATTTAATTTCAAGCATTTCCTTGGGTTTATAAGCTTAAGAAGAATTCAAGTACTCCCTTGGATTTTATTTTGCTTTGTAATTTCATTCAACCTTTTGGATTCTCTTTTTAATTAAAGTAAGTTTTCTTTACTTTTCATTCTTTTCTTCATTTTCATGCTTATTCTTAAATTTATGCTTTTTTCCTTAGTTCATAGTTTTCTTGATAGACCTTGTGAATCGTCCATGGAATCTAGGTGAGTGACACACCAAGATCTTAGATCGAGTCCTTGATCGCCTTTATTTGGAGTATTTCATGCTTGTTCTTTATTTATGAATTTCACCTGAGCTTATAGATTAATTGTTAGATCTTGTGAATCGTCCATGGAATCTAGGTGAGTGACACACTAAGATCACATATCGAGTCCTTGATCGTCTTTATTTTGAGTATTTCATATGCTTTATTTTGAATTTAATTTTCATGCATAGTTTATGTTGAATCTTAGATCTACTATTCGTTTCTTGTTATATTCAGAAAAGATTTCACGTCAACTTTTCTTGCTCTTTACATTCGTGTTTTAATTTTTTTTCTAATTTGCATTATTTTCAATTTTATGATCATGCATGCATGGTTGTACTTTAGGTTGTTTTAGTTGTACTTGGTGAAATATTGCTTTTTCTTGCAAATCTCGATTATTGCTTGCTATTTCAATTTCGGCACACGCTCTAAGCATCCGACCAACTTGTATTTTACATTTCCTAGTTAGTTTATTTTCATAATTTTCCATTTATTTTAGTTTCATTATTTTTTCAAAGATAGAAACCCCTTGATTCTTACATAGCAATCGAATTCCGATAATACTGAGCCAATGAACCATATACACAACTAAAACTACTCTTTCAACCAGCTGGTAGATTCCACATCAGGATGTTAACTGTTAAGCATGATGGACGCTTCGCAAGGATATCACCAGATCAGGTTGGCCGAAGAAGACTGGAAACGGGTTAGTTTCATAACCCCAAGAGGAACTTATTGCTACGTGGTCATGCCATTTGGGCTCAAGAACGTAGGTGCCACATATCAACGGCTGGTAGATAAAATGCTCAAAACCCGGCTCAGACGTAATATGGAAGTATATGTGGACGACATGCTGGTTAAAAGCGCAAAGGTAGCCTCGCACATTGATGACCTAATGGAAACTTTTAATACCTTGAGAAAATACAAAATGAAGCTCAATCCCAAGAAGTGCGCATTTGGGGTGAGAGCTGGAAAGTTCCTTGGGTACATGGTTATCCACTTAAATGGGAATAGAGGCCAATCCAGAGAAAGCTAAAGCCATTATGGACATGCAACCTCCAAGAAATGTCAAAGAAATGCAGTGTCTGGCAGGGAGGATAGCAACCCTGAGTAGGTTTGTCTTGCACTCGGCAGAGAAGAGCTTACAATTTTTTTAACCTTGCGAAAGAGGGATCGATTTCAATGGGATGAGGAATTCCAGGAGGCATTTCAGAAGTTGAAAGAACATCTGGTCAGCATGTCATTGCTTACCAAGCCAGTCCAGGGAGAGCCTTTGATTTTTCACTTATCTGTAGGGAAGCAAGCTGTGAGTACGGTCATAATTAGAGAAGAAAATAGGGTGCAAAAGCCGGTGTATTACTGGAGCAGGGTGTTACATGATGCCGAGCTCTGTTATGTGGAAATAGAACGAGCCATCCTAGCTCTGGTCAGGATGGCTCGCAAGCTCCTCCCCTATTTTCTTTCGCATAAAATAGTGGTCAGAACCAACCTGCCTCTAAAAGCAATCATGGGTAAACCAGAGGTCTCAGGACGCTTGGTGAAATGGATAATTGAGCTAAGTGAGTTTGACATCAATTTCGAGGCATGGGCAGTAATAAAAGCCCAAGCATTGGTTGACTTTATGCAAGAGATGACCAGCTCTCCTGAGGAGAAGAAAGAGTGGACGATCTATGCAGACGGCTCGGTAGGCAACTTGGGTTGTGGCACATGAATAGTATTAATAGACTCGGAAGGTGTGACCATAAAATATGCGGTGCAGATGAATTATACCATATATAATAATAGAGCGGAGTATGAGCCCCTATTGAGAAGTTTTCAGATGGAAAAGGAAATGGGGGCAGAACAGATATGTGCACGGGTGGACTCTGAACAAAGCTTTCGTGCACCCCAAATATATATATTTAAATTAAACCATTCAAGCTTGCTCGCAAGAGTACGAGAAAATTGTAGGGTAGTTAGTTGACTCAAGTCGATTCTCTCGAGGACAACTTCTCGATATCTTGGATGTTTTTCTTAATAATAATTAAACACATAAACTTATACAAATTGGGGGTTTTCTTTGAAATTGATTATGAACTACTAATTTGAAAAGCAAGACTTGAACTTAAATTCTAAATTACCAACTAAAATTTACTAAATTATTTAACCTAAATAACTAGTTGAAATCTAAATCTTATGATTAACTCAATTTAAAAATCCAAATTTAATTAAATAAAACCTAAATTAATTCTCTAATTAATTAACTAGTAAGCGATTTAATTAAAACTCGAAAATAATTAAAAACTAAAGACCAAAACTAATTCGTAGCAACCTGAAAAGTCATAAACAACCTAATTTAACCAACTACTAACTACGATTAGACATGAATTAATCATCTACGATCCTAACGGTTACTAAACGATCATAAAAACTAAGCAAAACTATGAAAATCAATCGCATGAATATTCTCAACCAAATAAAGTATCAAATATCCAACAATAAACATGTAAAAGTGAATCTAAACTGAGATTAATCAACCAAATACGTTCAGCAAATTCAAAAACAAAAGTAAAACTCAAGAGCATAAAGGTTTCTACGTTCAAAAGCTTAAAAATAACTAAGAATTAAAACTGAGAAACTAAGGGAAAGTTGCAGAGTACTTATTCTAGCTACTGAAATTTGAAAGTTCCTCCGCTAATCCGAAGAGGAAACGCAGCAAATCGGTCGAGAAATGGATGAACGGCGTCGAACGGGCTCCGGAACTCGGCGTCATCGAATCTTCGATCTCCTCGTCAATCTATGTTGTTTTGATGTTTTAATCCGACTCCAAACCTCAGGAATATGTTTTTGGTAAGTTTTTAGGGTTAAAAGCACGCCTGGAACTCGGATTAATGAGTGGTTTATATAGAAATCGCGTATCTTGAGCCGCAAGTCAAATAGGTCGGTTACTGGGCCCGTTAATGGTAGAACTTTACGGTAAGGATCTACCACAAAAGCTACCGTAAACGTCTCTGTTGCCTCCTTACGGTGATATTTACGGTAAAGTATAATCGTTAGCCTCCAAAAACTTGTTACTTCTTCGCCGGAAAGCTCGATTCTTGTCTCTTAATCATCAACCTTCATCTCTTACGTGCTGAACCCTTCCGTTCACTTAGCTGTATGGCAAAAAATAGAGATAATTCACCTTTTTGCATCAATTAAGGTCAAAACATGGTAAAATAAGCTGGAAACACAAATATACGAATTTAAGCTTAAACTATCCAACTTATACCAAAAACAATAAGAAAAAGTAACTAAAATACTACTAAAAATGAGCATAAATACGTATTAATCAACTACCCCACGCTTTATTTGTTTGTTCATCCTCGAACAAACGTTAGATTCAAAGTATAACTAGAAAGAAAATCAAGGCAATGAGTCATGCGATGCTGTATATTACTTTTTGAATATATAGGTACAAGTCACGCAATGTCAAACACTCCACCCTTATTACACTGTCGCTCAAAAATCAAATTCATCCTCACAAAAGGATAATATATAGGGTGTATGCTAAAAGCACTCAAGTATTTTCTGCATGGATCGTGTATACACTCAAATCATAAAATTACATGCACAATAAACAAGAACCAAAAATCAATCTCTTTTCAATCGCATATTAAGTGTGTTATCAAACTAAGAATCGGTAAAGGTCTTTACGGGTTGTAATGTAAGGCTCTTTGGACGGGTATGGAATATATAAGTCATGTGGCTAACTCACGATCTAACGTGATCAATAACTCACCAAACCTATTCTAATCTCGAAGCAAGTTGCTTCACCTCGTTCAAAAATAAAGGCCTCACTAAACGCTCATAACATAGCCTTTATACTTAGGCTATTTCTCAACTCGTAACTCTAAACCGATTTTTGCTCAAACCACTTAAACACAATTGAAGCTTATAATGTGCTTCCTTATTACAACTCAACTATTTCCTTTCAAACATTAGGCTTCATAATAAAATAAATAATAAAACATAAGTCTTCATTAGCGCGTAGGCGATGACTAACACAATTCAACTAGACTCACCATTCTTCTTTTTCTTCTTTTTTCCCCCTTATTATAATTTTTTATTGGGTATTTAATTTTTTTTTCCTTTCTCTTTTTTTTTCGGATGGTGGTCCTTAAATACAAAAATTCATAAATCCCTAATAAAATTTCCAAAACTCTAATAACCAATAAAACAAAAAATGACGAACTCCTACCCCACGCTTTTAATGGTTTAGTAGGGGTCAACTAAATAAAATCACTCATGGCTAAAGGCATGGATTATTTTGCTATGATTAGTTCATTCGGAATTTATAGTGGCTAAAATATATAGATATGGACGGAATAGGGTTTTTTTTTTCTGTGCCTTAACCTCATTTTCAAAGTCAACTACACACAGCGGTTTCAAAGAGATATCAAGAGTGAAACTTATTCAAGCACATGCAATGATGATAATCACTCAGGCTACTCACATGGTTTTTGCATGAAAAAGTTTTGAAATGACGCTGATTTTAAGGTTTTGAGAAATCAATTGCGTCCAAATACCATTTTACAATATATAAATAATAATGTTTGAAAATTTTTATGCACTTATGCACTCTCAAAAGACAAGAACATCAAATCAAACATAGTTAACTCCGACAGGCAAGCCAGACAAACATAATTCGGCATGGAAATAGGAATCAATCACGACAAATCACGTTTAAGCATTACATATCACAAAGCACAAATTCAACTAAGCATAAAGTAGAATGACAAATCGCTCGACCCCATCCCTCCCCCTCAGAAAAATTCGGTAAACTCCGCTTTGCCAATAAAAAAAAGTAAAGAAAAGAGATGTAAGAAAAACGTCCCTGAATAACCAAAATGGTCGAGCCGCACCATGTTGAATCGTGACACCAAATAATCATCTCGAATGTCGTGATTTGAATTCGCTTGACTAAAAACACAACTAACAAAGAAAACGAATAACAATAAAAATATTCAAAATTAAACACACAGAAAAACAGAACTAGGAAATAAATAGTGCAATAATCAAACGCCAGGAGGCATATGATTAGGAGGACCCTAATACGGTACGTAATCCATAGATTCCGTAGGCGGTGCTGGTGCCCAATGATTCGCCGCATCCAATTGGAATCTAGCAAAATCGTCCGTCAATGTAATCAACAAATCTCTACTCGCCTCGCCGGCCTCCCTAGCCCTACGTGCCTCCTGATGTCCCAAATGAGGTTCCTCGTGACCTAGACGAGCCTCAATGAGCGCGAGATGAGCCTCCTCATAACACAAACGAGCTTGCTCAAAAGCAAGGCGTTCATCTTCCTTCGCTTGGTGGGCCTCGTACTCTATACCAGAAATTCTATCATAAACATTATTCCTAAAGTCGCGGAATTCTCCTAAGAAAGCGGTGAAATAAGGAGGCACTATAGAAGATGATCCTTCGGCCCCTCCGTACGACTGCTCTGAACGAGGCTCCATAACTGGCTCTGTATGAAAGGTAGAGGCCCGATACGTAGAAGCCCCACCATCTACAACCCGAGTCGCCTCTCGAATCACATCCATATTATACCCGTCATTATCATCCGCTCGTTTAGTCCGCTCGTCCCCTTCCGAGTCGTCTGAATACTCAATATGTTGTCCCAATGTCTTCACTACTCATCTCTCACCCCTCGGCTTCCCATGAACTCGAACTATCCTCCAGTCAAAATCTAACAGCCTATAGATATGCCGCACGTCATCCTCCCTAGGCTCATATCCACAAACCTCTGCCAATCTCGAAATAAATGCACCGTGGGTCATAGGAACGTCTCTCTCATCGCCGATCTTTTGCACGTTCTTAATGCTCCGAATTATCAGGGGATATAACTGGACTCGTTTTCCTTTTATCATGCACAAAAGAGCGTATATCTCATCCTTATTAATTATCATTGGCTCCTCCTTCCCGATGACGCAACGAGCCAGAAACTGGTAAGCAGCATAAAGTGCATTGTCCTCCACACACGTTAGGGCGTAGAGAGTTGTCGCCGCACTTCCCAGAAAAGTGATATTATCCCAAAAAACTCTCTCGCAATACTTATCATCGCACTCCCGTAGCGTCATCCGACCGTCAATGTCAAAACAAGAATCGATCTCTTCGCTCGAAAACTTAAACCCTCGACCTCCAAACCAGCATGACAAAGTATGATCGCCCAAAATTGCGAACGACGTATAGAACTCAAGCATGAGGCGCTCGTAGGCTGGGTATCGCATTCTCGCCCAATAGATGCAGTCGAGGTTCTTAATGTACCCCACAAATTTCTCGCCAAAAGGATTGTTGTTCACCGCCTAATCAAGCAAATAATCAATGTCTATAAATGCAGGCGGAACAATGCTCCGGCTCATCAACGACCTATATAAGTCTGCCTCGTCCTCGTAAACATTAAAAGGCGCTCCAACACTCCTTGCTACATTCTTCATTCTGTTGTGCGAGGGTGAAGCCATCGTATCCAAAAATTTGCCGGAATGTGACGAAAAAAAATCCGAAACACTGCGCGTCAGAACACTTAACGGTAGCCCCCTTACGGTAGCTTCGTACTGTAACTGCTACCGTAAGAAAATTCATCGAGCACCTTCTGTGCAAGTTCACCGTCGATGATAACCAACTAAAAAAAACTCCAATTCAACCCAAACACTATCTTAAACCTGCAATTCCCAATCCTACAAGTAATTGAGTCTAGTTGACCCACACTTACCACAAATTCGAGAAAATTCAGACCCGAGAGAATGAAACCCTTCTCCGCGGCCTGCTGTTGTTGCCCTCCGTCGAAATCATCTGAAGTCCGCCGGTTTTGCGATGAGAACGAGGTGAATTACTCGGTGAATCTTGGTTGTGAGGATGGTTATAGCGATTGAACGTCTACAGTGAAAGCGCGTTGTATATCTACAGGTTACGGTAAAATAAAAGAAAAGAATTGGTTTCTGTAAACCTATAACTTTGAATACGGGCCGGGCCTTAACATGTAACTCCTATGGTAGGGAGTTACCGTTAACTCTCACCGTAATGTTCTCTGTTGGTGGGTAACGGTTGACTTAGCGGTTACTCGTACCGTTAAGTCTTACCGTTAAGTCTGGGCTGCAAATGTCGGGAAAAATTTAAATTGTTCGACAAAAATTAAGTAAATCAAAGCACGAGAACTTTAAGAATTTAATTGCATTAATAAGCGAACGCCTGATGATGAGATAATAATTCAATTAAAATTTGAAATAAACGACTCCCAACCCATGAATAATTAAAATAATTAGGAAAATCACAAAAACTAGCTAAGCTAATCGTCCCACGAATCTTTGGAACTAGAGCTCAAAGGTGATCTATCAGGTTCGGGCAAATCTTCATGCTCAGGTAAACGGGTAGTCGAGATCCATAAATAATTTTTTGAAGTTGTTCGACTTCCATGGTAAGATTAACAACTTCCAATTTCTTCGTCTTCAATAAATCTTCAAACTTGTTGGCTATCCAGACAAAACTCAATCCTTGGTACTCGAGTTTGTAATTTTCCTCCTTTAATTTCTTGATCTCTCGCCTTGCTTCCTCAATTTCTTTCATTACCTTTTTCGTACTAATTAAGTTGCACGCATTGCTCCATCTTTGTTGGTAAAGAATAGAATAGAAGGTGCTCGGGAAAAATAGTAATTGCGGTAAGAGTTTGAGAATTTAATGAAGTCTTAGGTTCTCAAGGGGTAATTATATAAGGGTTGGTTATTTATAGGTATCCTTGGGTCTTGAAAGTAGGAATCCTAATTCTCACCAACTTCAATTTAAGACAGGACAATTAAACTTACCTATTTAGAATAGAACTCTTAAAAGGTAGGCAATATAGACATGTGAGCACTTGAAAAACCGTCCAAATTTAACAAAAATAAAACTTGCCTTATAAAAATAAATTCCCAAGAATTCCTTAGTTAATCTCCATAAATTTACGCAAAAACCGGGACGCTTACGGTATCCTTAACGGTAAGGTTAACCGTTAGATCGTACCATTAATACTTTCCATCACCCTTGTTTTGACCAGTCTATGGTTGAAGTTACCGTTAACGCCTGGATCAGATGCTCGTGGTAGCACCTTACGCTAACGAGTAACCGTAAGTAACCGTTAAGTCTTCAAAAATTGGCGAATTCTCCATCCTTTCCTACACATCCACCTTGCAAAAATGTATCATAGCAATTTTCTTGAAAACTACAAAAATAAAAGAAAAGAAAATCAAAGAAATAAAATAAAGATAGAAATAAACGCTTGGGTTGCCTCCCAAGAAGCGCAACTTTTAACGTCGCTTTCTTGACGCATTTCGCTTGATCAATCTCCAGCTCGTGGTGGGCCCAGGAAGTCTCTCTTGCTACTGTATCGAATCTTCATATAGTTCTCGTAATAAGGCTGGAGTCGATGCTTGTGGACTTGGAAATCCGATTTGTAACGCTCATCGTATAGAGTGGCTACTCCATACTCATCCATATCTTTTATTAAAAACGATCCACTCCATGCTGATTTAAAACTGGTTCGATAAAACTTACGATCGGAATTATATAGCACTAGTTGGTCAACCTTAGACTTCCCATCATTAAACTTCTTGTCAAAAACTTCGTTTGACTTCTTCTTCCTCGTCCAATTGTTGTTGTATGCCTTGTCTTTGTTCTTTGCTCGAACAAATTGTTTGTTGGATGGGGTCGAGCAATTTTGTGGTGGCTTCAAATCCACTTTTGGCTCGACTTTAGGTGCTTTATTCTTCACATCCACTTAATCATTAAAATCCTTAAATTTTTCAATAATATCACTTATGTCGATGCCTAGTAATTCGATCAAATCCTCCCCACTCAAGTGTTCCTCATCATCAAACTCATCAAACTCCTCACTGAAGTCAACTTCTAGTGTACCTCCTCCCTCTCTCGGAAATCTGGCGTCGTCCCCGCTGCCTAATTCACCCAAAATCACGACTCCTTTTAGCTCGTGGATGCATGATGCAACGGGATCAAAGAACGAACAATCATCTTGCATGGCAGGTGTGGGAGTGTTTTGAATATCCTTAAGAGAAAACGTTACTGATTCGCCCAAAATGGTCATTGTCATTCTTCCTTTGTGAACATCAATCAAAGTATGAGTTGTAGACATAAGCGGGCGCCCTAATAAAATGGTATGCTTCGAGCTCACAATCGGTACTTCGCCAACGTCCAAAATTACAAAATCAACCGAAATTACTAGCTCTCCAACCTGCACTAAAACATCTTCAACTATTCCCAAAGGTAGCCGAATTGAGCGATCGGCCAACTGTAGTCGCATGGTTGTCGGCTTCATTGGCCCAAGATTAAATTCACGATAAAGTGAATAAGGCATTAGATTAATTCCTGCTCCAAGATCCAACACTCCTTTTGCTGTTTGTCCATTAGCCAAGGAAATAGTAATGCAGAAACTCCCAGGATCGAGTTCCTTAGGTGGTAATGCTTCTTGAAAACTGCGGTTACTTCCTTTGAGGATGTTACATATTGATTTTTTGCCAAGTGTCTCTCTCTTGAAGCAAGTTCTTTGAAAAATTTCACGTAGGCGGGCATTGTTTTGATTACCTCCAAAAGTGGTAAGTTAATATTGACGTTTTTCAGTAGGTTATATAGTTCTATGAACCTTTTGTTCTCTTTAGCCGGACGCAAATGGCTTGGAAAAGGAATAGCATCCTTGATCGGTGTCGTCGATTGCCTTGGTGGTGATGGATTAAGAGCATCATCTTTGCCTAGGGTGTTATTCGGAATCGTCCCTTGAATGAATCCAGGAACATATCTATTAGAGGATTTATGTAGCTGATCTACTTGTTCCAAAACATCGTCCTTGCTAGGAGTTGGTGATTTATCCTTGATTACGATTTCCTCATCTTGGTCAACTACTTCGTTGTCGATCCTTTTTCCGCTTCAAAGTACATGAACCGCCGGCGCTTGTTCTACCTAGCTTGGGATTTTGTCTTTCTCCTTATTTGATCTCGCAATGTCAGCCGCTGATTATCCTATCGTCCTATCCATCCTTTCCATATTCTTAACGAGATCATACACTATCCCGGAGAGATTGTCAATACTATTCACCGTCTTCGAGAGCTCATCTATCTTTGCATTTACTTTCACAAGTCCCTCTCTATTGCTGAGCGTCTCGGCCAATTGGTTTTGCTGCCAAACAAACAATTGATCATTTGGTTGAACCGTAGTAGACACCTGCCCTTGCGTATGGAAATTATTTTGGGGTGGGGGCAATGGTGCTTGAGCATGTGGTGGAGGGTATTGTGGATCGGGTGGCCTATAGTTTAGGCTTCCTGGGCCTCACTTAAAAAGAGGATTATCACGTTGCGCGGTGAACTTCCTTGGTGGTTGCTGATTTGAATAATTTTGGATCGCGTTAACGTCTTCCTTCTGTTTAATATTGTTTGGACACATGTCTGCTAAATGCTGGGGAGATCCGCATTAGTAACACGTTGCAGCAGTCTTCTTTGAAGAGGCCTTGCTCGCCCACTCGGCTTTCCACGCTGCTAATGTCTCGTCAAATATTTCCTCACACTTTTCCTTGACTAATTTGCTGTTATCTAAATCAAGATCGGGAACAGAAATCTCATTAACCTTTAATATACGAGGCCGAGAGTTGGTTAGTCTAGATTTCTCGCTTTTCTTCTCCAACACTCACCTTGCCTCGATGGCTGTCAAATCTCCGAAGTCTCCTCCCGCCCCTATTTCAACTTCCCTTTCTCCATGGTCCAATAATCCATCAAAGAAAAATTGGTTAGTCATCTTCGGGGAGTAGTTATGATGGGGGCAAACTTGCAAAAGTGTCTTGTAACGCTCCCTTGTTTCATGAAATAGCTCTCCCTCCAACTGTTCAAAGGTAGCAATTTGCCTCTGAAGATGCCTCGTTGTTTGTGCTGAATAGTATTGACTTAAGAACTTCTCGCTGATCATCTCCCAGTTAGTCAACGAACTAGGTTCTAGGGATAGTATCCGTGACTTTACTTTGTCCTTCATGCTATACGGGAAACAAATCATTTGCACCTCCTTCTAGTTAAGGCCATGAACCATAAATCTGCCAACTTCATCAACAAAATAGTTCAAAAATGCCAAAGGGTCTTCATGGGCACCTCTGTGGAAAGTCGGGAGTAAATTAAGTTGATGTGGTTTAATATCCACTTCCCTTGCGGTTGGTCTAAGAACAATAGTGGAGCTGAAAGGTACAACATTCGGACTCGCCAAATCACGCTGTCTAGATGCTCTATCTCCCCGTGGTTCTCTAACTCGGTCATTAGCTCTCTTGTAGCGGTTGTCATATGTATTCCTTTCATAATCATTTTTGCGCTCGTGTCTTCTTTCAAAATGGTCCTGTTCGTAGCCATGGTTTTGATTTGCCAACCACTCATCTACCCGTCTATGATTGTTAGCATACTTGTTATGCTGATGAAACTGTCGCTCCTTAATGCCATGTTTTCAATGTTGTGTTGATGATTGACATTGTTTTTTCTCTCTTCATTTTGTCTTATATTCGCCATGTTGGGTGGATAATCGACTACGTTGTTAAGTTGGCGGTTTAATTCTTCGTTATGCTGCTGGTTAACTCCTTCATTTCTCCCCTCGTCTCGTCTCATGTTCTCCACATTTTGCTGATAATTAGCCCAATAAGCTCAGGGTTGTGGTTGTCCTTGCATAACGATTGGTTCACTAGCATACCCATTTCGAGTGCGACGTGGTGGTGATCTTGGTGGGGAATCACCGTTTCGGATTGATTGTGCTCCTAACATTGCCTCAGGGATATCGTCGCAAACAAAATCAGTAGCTGTAGAAGAAATGCTTGCAGGAATGAAAAGGGGCCTTGGTCTCGGTGGGTTTGAACCATGGATGTTGTCAATAAATGGTGCAAGATCGCGTTGAAGTGATCGTCTACCTTACATAAACTCAACAACAAATCAACGTACCAAGTGACAAAAAAAATTCAAACCAAGTGCAATTAAACAAATAACGACGAAATAGAAAATAAAATGAGAAACATCCTTGAATCCTACTCGTGTCCCCGGCAACGGCGCCAAAATTTTGAACCAAATTTTTGTGAACCCCAAATATATATTTTTAAATTAAACCATTCAAGCTTGCTCGCAAGAGTACGAGGAACTTGTTGGGTAGTGAGTTGACTCAAGTCGATTCTCTAAAGGAAAACTGTTCGGTATCTTGGATGTTTTTCTCAATAATAATTAAACTCATAAACTTATACAAAATGGGGGTTTTCTTTGAAATTGATTATTAACTACTAATTTGAAACGCAAGACTTGAACTTAAATTTTAAATTAATTATTCTAAATTACCAACTAAAATTTACTAAATTATTTAACCTAAATAACCAGCTGAAAACTAAATCTTATGATTAACTCAATTTAAAATTCCAAATTTAATTAACTAAAACCTAAAGTAATTCTCTATTTAATTAACTAGTAAGCGGTTGAATTAAAATTCGAAAATAATTAATAACTAAAGACCAAAACTAATTCGCAGCAACCTGAAAAATTATAAACCAACTAATTTTACCAACTACTAACTACGATTATTCATAAATTAATCAACTACGATCCTAACGGTTACTAATCGATCATAAAAACTAAGCAAAACTATGAAAATCAATCACATGAATATTCTCAACCAAACAAAGCATCAAATATCCAACAATAAACATGTAAAAATGAATCCAAACTGAGATTAATCAACCAAATACGTTCAGCAAATTCAAAAACGAAAGTAAAACTCAAGAGCATAAAGGTTTCGTATCAATAAGTTTCATACTATTTGTTACTATATATTCTAAAGTGTTTATACAGTTTGTTGCACTAATTACATAATATTCTTGACTATGAATTTCGTACTATTTATGACTTTTGCATTCTATTATTTGGTATATGTGTAATGTCTAACTAATTAGTATGATATTTTTATCATGGAGATTGTGTTTGTTCTACTTTAATGTGAATTATTTTATTTGGTCAATATTTCATATCATGTTGTAATAATTCCAAACTGATAATCTACTATGTATTTTTATAATATTATTAACAAACTATTATGTTCAATAAATATAATGAATATTTAGTATGGAATGATGTTATGTGTATATATACTCTATAAACTCAAGTTTGATATGCGATGTTATGTAATTTGCAAGCTTACTATGTAAAGTGTAAAAATGTATAATTGTCTACATTTAATACTATCTACGTGTGGAAAAATGCATACTTATCTACTGATACGATATCAAATATTCACGCCGCCAACATGCAGGTATTTATGAGGATTTAGCAGGTAAGTTTGGTAAGCGACCTCATTTCTTAGAAGGAGCAATCCTTCTGAGAGCTGGGTGAGCTATTTTGGAAGGTAGCAATCTATTGCATAGGAGTGGCGAGCTCTTATGTGAGGTGGAAACCTCTTTTGATATAAGTACAATTATACCAGCTTGGCGTTGAGTGGTAGTTCGGCGTTGAAGTTGGTCTTCCTGATTTTTGGACCTTGATGGGTTAACGCATGCTATTCTATGGGGTCTCTGCGGATTGAATCCTATGAACAGGCATATTAACCCATGACTTATATAGTAATTAAATGAGAGTTCTATCAATTATGGGAATTGAACATATAGGAGGACTCCTAATTTTAAGTCAATTGTGCTATTTATGGAAGGAGAAAGAAACCCTAGGTTGGGAATACTTCTCTCGTCTATATAAAGAGGACTCAGGACTCATTCTTTCTCTCTAAGTTTATCTTTTACACACTTTATGTTTTTGAGATCTCTCATTAAAAGGCTCTCGCCTATTTCTTAAGCTCTATATGAATTAGGCATCGGAGGGCCTACACCGGGCCATCCTCCGCGTTGGTTGGGTTTTGTTTTGCAGGATCTATAGGTCGTCAGGAGTCCCTAGGAGATCAATCAGGTCATTGAACGGTTATTCAAAGTTATTCAGGTCACTGGTCACGTATATAAGGTCAGTACCCCTTATTCTTAAAGCACCAATCTTTTTGGTCGCATCAAGTGGCTCCATCTGTGAGAAAGAGGGACATTGAGTCCTTGAGCAAAAGACGTGAGACTTTTCACAAACACAACATGAAAGAAAGATGTGTACTATCTCGAAACATAAATTCTGAGTCAGGAACGAGTAAGATGGAAGGGACAAACCAAAGGACATAGTAAAGACTAACGTCGAGACCTAAATATCATTTGGCCCTGGTGACCGCCACGGCCTACAATTGGAACATGATAATGCGTTGGTAATTAAATATGAAATAGCAGGGTATAAGGTTGGAAGGGTATTCGTGGAAAATGGAAGCTCAGTCGATATCATAAACCTAAAATTCCTGAAACAAATAGAATTGATGACAGAGGTACGAGCATTGAACATGATGATTTATGTTTTTAATGGTGCACAAGTCATCACCGAAGGCGAACTAATACTCCTAGTTGTTTTGGGAAAAGGAGAAGTAAGTGTGAAGAATGATGTGAAATTTGTAATCGTCAACGGAAGCTCCGCATGCAACGCAATACTAGGGGGACCTACCCTCAACACATTCCAAGCGATCACCTAAACTTACCACATGAGTATCAAGTATCCGACTGGAGATAGGGTAGGCAAAGTGATATCAGAACAACAGGTTGCTAGATCATGCTACTAGTTGACAGTGAAGAGAGGCATGAGTGTATCTAAGCGAGAAAGAACGTGAGATATAGGAGAAGGAGTAATCAACTCCAACAAAGTGAAGGAAGAGGATAATTCTATTCGGCGCACGAAGAGCTCATATAAATATCAATAGAGGAGGACAGGTCGAGTGCACCACCAAGATAGGCACCCAACTGACAGAAACTATAAGAGACGAGCTGATAACGTTAATAAGAAATGTTTCGCAACATATTTTCTTGTATAGAAGGAGAGCTAACAAGGGGTCCCCTGAGGTTGCACAACACCACTTGAACGTTGATCTAGAAGCACGGTCTTTTCCAAAGAAAAGGAGACATCTTAGGGCGAAGCTTGACAAGGTAATCAAGGGGGAGGTGCAAAAATAATTAAAAGCAGGACACATTACGGTAATCCAATTTCCAGAATATATGTCCATTGTCGTGATGGTATCGAAACCTAAATAGAAGTGGAGGATGTGCGTAGATTTTCGAGACTTAAATAAAGCATGACCAAAAGATAATTATCCCCTGCCACGCATTGATTAGTTGGTGAATTCAACCTCCGGTTGTGAGCTTTTAAGCATGATAGATGCTTCACAAGGTTACCACCAAATTCCCTTGGCGATAGAAGACCAACCAAAGGTAAGTTTCATCACCTCTACAGGCACTTACTGCTTTGTCTCTATGACATTTGGATTGAAGAATGCAGGTGCGACCTACCAAAGATTGGTAGATAAGATGTTTAAGGACATGCTTGGGTCCACTATGGAGGTTTATGTGGACGATATGCTAGTAAAGATCAAAAATGCGGATTCACATGAGGAAGATTTGCGTAAAGCCTTTCTAATACTTAGGCAATATGGGATGAAACTCAATCCGAAGAAGTGTGCTTTCGGTGTGCAATCTGGGAAATTCCTAGGTTATATGGTGAAAGAACGAGGTATCGAAGTAAACCTGGAAAAAGTGCGAGTTGTTATAGAAATGCCGCATCTTCAAACAGTACGCGACATTACAAGTGCTAACCGATAAAATTGCAGGGCTTAGCCATTTTATCTCCAGGTCGGTAGAAAAGGGTGTACCCTTCTTCAGGACGCTCAGAAAATGGTCTCGATTTGAGTGGACATAGGAGGCTGTAAAAGCTTTTGACAAGTGTAAGGAATACCTGACAGAAATACCATTACTGACTAAACCAATGCCAGGCGAGGACTTGATTTTGTATATATCGGTTTGAGAGGCTGCGGTGAGTTCACTTCTTATCAGGGAGGACGCAGGCGTACAAAAGCCCATTGACTATATTATCTGGATGTTAAGAGGGGCCGAGCTGAACAATACGTAGATGGAGAAAGGTGGATTTGCACTGATTTGTACGGCGAGGAAGCTTCGGCCTTATTTTCTGGGCACAAGATTAATTTACGTACCAACCTAGCTTTCAAATAGGTTTTAAGTAATCCAAACGTGTCAGAAATGTTGGTAAATGGGAAGTAGAGCTCAGCGAGTATGATGTGGTGTACGAACTTAGAACGGATATCAAAGCGCAGGTGTTGGTAGATTTTTTCAAGAGATGGTACGCCCTTCCGAACAGGAAGAGTAGCAAAAAGCATGGTTATTACATATAGATGGGTCAACCATGGTCTTGGGAACTTGACTAGGTATTGTTTTGACTAGCCCGAAAGGGGAAAATCTTGATTTCGAAATCAAATTATGGTTCGAGGCTTCCAACAATGAAGCAGAGTATGAGGCATTGTTACACCAATGAAAATATTGATTTCGAAATCAAATTATGGTTCGAGGCTTCTACTTATACTGATTCTCAGTTTGTAGCGCGCCAGTTTGATGGATCTTTTAAAGAAAGAGAAGAGCGTATACAGGAGTACTTGAAAAAACTAAAGGAGGAGGTGATATAGTATGGAGAATTTAAGCTAGAGCACTTACCCCAAGCTGATAACATCCGAGCACTTACACGAGAAAATCACATTAATGGAATTACATCATATTAGTTTGGACAAAGGGGAAGAAGTTATGGAGATCGACACAAAGGAATATTGGCGAACATCGATTCGAGAAACCCTTGATAAGATGGTCACATAAAACATGTCATTATCTACCAAGGAAACCAAGACGGCATCACATTTTTGATTAATAAATTGAGATTTGTACAAGAGGTCACGATTTGGCCCCTACCTACAATGTTTGGCAAAATATTGTGGCGATCATGCCAAGAGTAGAGCACTGGTCGGGATAGCATTGTAAGTTGGCTTCTTTTGTACTGGATGAGGAGTATGGCAGGCGAGCTCATTATGACCTTTCGAAAATGTCAAATGCACGCACCCGTTATTCATGTGCCCGCGGAGGATATGATTGTTATGAGCTCATCTTTCCCCTTTGTGAAATGGGGGATTGATATTGTGGGTCCCTTCCCAAAACACCCAGCAACAAATAATAATTGGTGGCCGCAGTGGATTACTTTACGAAGTGGGTCGAAGTCGAGGCTGTTACGGGCATAGACTAGCAAGATATCGTGGATTTTATTTTTCACAATATTTTTGCAGGTATGGCGTTTCGCGAGTGTTAGTCTCAGACAATGGAACTCAATTTGATGGACAGATGATCCAAGAATGGTGCAAACAAATGGAGATGAAGCAACGATTTGCCTCTGTGGCACATCCCCAAGCTAACGAACACATCGAAGTCACTAACCGTATTATCGTGTAGGGAATTAATCTACGGTTGGAGAAAGTAGGAGGACTTTGGCATAAAGAGCTTCATCCGTCTTATGGGCTTATAAAACAACTCCAACAACTACTACGGGTGAATCACCTTTCAACCTAGTTTATGGAATGGAAGCCGTCATCCTGGAAGAAATAGTGGGAGGGTCACAACAGCTATCAGCATTCTGTGTAGAACAAAATGAACGGCTATATAGGAGAGCTATCGAAACAATTGAGGAAATACGCAACAAGGCCACAACACGAGTAGATAGATACAACAAAGGATCCATGAGACCTTTAATAAGAAAGTAAAATGATGATACTTCTAGGTCGGCGACCTCATCTGGAAGCGTGCCGATGCCATCTACAACATCAAAATTTTGGATCAAAACTGGATAGGGCCATTCAAAGTCATTAAGGTATTACAAGGAGGAGCATATGTGCTCAAAGATTCAAAAGGAAAAGATTTTCCAAGAAGCTGGAATGTCTGCCACTTGAAGAAGTACTACTTCTACCTCTCCGGACGATGGGCTCGTACATTACATCGCTTTATCTTTACTTTTTACTATCATAAACTGACGTTCCCTTAGGACGGCGGTGCATTCACGTGCTTATCACATTTTTACCCATCACGGGCTGATATCTATCGATAATGAACAAAAGATTTTTTATGGCATCGAATGCGTTCTATGATTTGTTACGAATATATTGGAAATCCCGATGCTTTTTTTAGGTCGGCAATGGAATGTTTGGGCAGGACAATGTATGGTTTTGTGTGAGAACATGTTTGACTTATATTTTCTAGCATATCCTCGGGTATGTTTGATTTACATATTTTAGGATGTCCTGAGGAGAGACATGTTTGACTTGTATGTTTCCTCTCAGCTTTTACATGTGTTGGATGTTGTTTTGGTCTTATGTGTTCTACCTGGTTTCTTGTGAGTTATTTGGTTTTGTATGGTCTGTTTGTTTTTGTGCGTTATCTGGTCTTATGATATTTGTTTTTATGTCAAAACATGTTTGATTTACATGCTTTCGAGTATCCTCGAGTATGTTTGATTTACATATTCTGGGATATCATGGGAAGGAGATATGTCTGACTTACATATTTTCTTTCAATACTGAACATATTCGACTTACATCCTACGCAAGTATGTTTGATTTACGTGATGTCCTTTGCGATCTTCATGCATTTAACATCGATGGCTTGTAAGTATGGTTTTTCTAATGGTTTAAGATGTTTTTCAATAATTATCTTATAGCAGGGAAGGTCATACACAATATAATCATCTTATAAGGTCATACACAATAAGATTTGTGAATAGAATTATACTAAACCATGGTAGTTCATACATAACCATTCTAAATAATCAGAGGGAACAATTATTGAAATTATGAGAAATTTAAATCAAGCTGGATTACAATAAGTTACTAGCTCGTCCACCGGGAACTCTAGCTCGGCCCTCAGGCCGGCTCTCAGGATGGCATCACCCTTGCAGAGTATCCATCATTGTGCTGTAGGGGGGTGGCTCTGGTCGCCTTTCCAAAAGGAGAAGTCGGGTAGCTCGTCGAGTATGCTCTTTTTATCCGGCTCAAATAGGATATTGACCTTCATAAGTTGGGACTTGATTCATTCTGCAGCAAACTTAACCCATCCTCGGTCTCCTCTCCCCATCTTGGGCAGATAGTGAGTTGTATTTCGATATACATTCAGTAGCTCGAATCTGTAAGCGTCTGTGAATCTTTTACCCACCTCGCCTTTTAAAAACGTGCTCCGAACTTCACAGAACCCTTCTTCTAAACCTTCAGTTCACCCTTCTACTTTGCCTTCAGCGACCCCCTATTGTCGGGCTATGCAGCCAACCTCATGTATCTATTTTTCTTTTACTCCCAGCCGATCCTCCAAGGTTTCCACTCGACTCTTTGAAATGTTTAGCTCCTCATCCCTAATGACCTATTGGAAGCGAGCTTAGTATAACTCCTCTTGAGTCAGGGACAACAACTGTGTCTTTTTTTCTGCCTGCGCCACCAGTTCGTCACAGGTTTTTAGAAGCTCGCTCTCTGAGGTTGACGCTAGCAAATGGTTGGACAGTGCATTTACCAGAGGTTCAAAATTTTTAATGAATATTGTAATTCAAATATGTTATATTAAGGATATTTACACTAGTTATTCTGCAAAATAGAAATTACCTGGGTTGTCAGCTATTTTTGGAGGAGAGACTTAAACTGGTCGGTGCTGCCACATTGTGCTAGACTTTTCTCTAAGTCTGGGGAACTCGAAGTAGAGGCAGTAGCAGTAGGTTTTCTTTGGAGACGCCGACATTTGGGAACTGGAGGGATAGGTGATAGGGTGACATCCACTCTTTTGCCTCTACCCTTGCCTTTACCTATGGAGGTGCGCAACGGCATTTGATCGCTAGAGTCTGAAACCTCGAATGGATTGTCCCTTGCCGCTTGTGCAAGCTCCACTTCTTCGTCAACATTTTCAGCAAGAGCTCGCGGCGTTGATGTTATTGCTAGGCTTGAGTCTAGTTAGGTAGTTGTGCCGCTCTCTGATCTTGATGATAGACAACTATCAATGAGATCATCTACATGAGTGAAGAAATAAATCTGTTATTTTATCACAAGGGCAAAGTTGAAGGAATTTTCGATAATTTGAGAACCCACCCAACTCGGATCTCGTCAGATTTGTAGGTCACGAGTCAAGGCCTACTAATGAAAATACTCTCTCCCACTTTGTGAGTTTCACCACATCAAAAGGGCGCTTATTCCATTCAGAGATCATATTAGAGTATTGCCAGAAAAGAGCAGGTTATTTTTGGTGAGAAGTAGGTGTGTTTTGCAGCTCAGGAGAGAAGGACCAAGTCTCAGTGTTGAGAATAAAAAAGAATTTATTTCGCCATTCAGGAACTTTTGTTTATGGATTCACTAAGAAGCGCATTTTCTTAAGAGATGAAACGTAGAAAGAACTTTTTTGGTATTTTACTTGAAAGCAAAAGTGGAAGAACCCTGGGTCAGGTAGGACATCGTAATATGTACACAAAATCACGTACCCCGCTAGAAATATAATTGAGTTAGGGGTAATTTGAAGAAGGAGGACTTTATACTTATTCGTAGTAGCGATAAAAAACAGTGATGGACAAATCTAAATCCTACTCGCAGGAGCTCGTCGAAAAGAATAATATGGCTTTGAGGAGGTTTCTCTGAGTCAGTTTGAGGGATGTTGGGGTAAACTATTTTGGCGGTTTCAGAAAGATTGAGTGCTTTTTCGAATTCATCGAGATCGCTCCGATCAGGAAACACCTGATGGGAAGGAGAAGGTGATCTGGGTTGCGCTAGGGGAGTGCCTTAAGGAAAGTCTTTGATCACAGAATGTGCTATGGGGAGGTCCTCAGCTATGGTTTCAATCATAGTCCTAGTCTTGGTCAAAGTTAGTGTTTGGGCTTCGAGATTGGTCCAGGGGATATTTCCCTCCTGTTAATCGGCGAGAGTGGGAGGAAGTCTGGGTACGTTTATTTTCCTAATAAGTCTTTTAAGAAGAATTTATGTTGATTCAGTATCGGAGGACACGTTGGGGTTTTTGAGATTAGAGTTTGGAAAAGTGGAATCAGAGGGACCTCGATTCATCATCAATCGATTAAGGGAGAGGGGAAAAGAGAGAAAATTATACTCAACAACACAAAGATTAACTGCAAGAAATTAAGATAGTTATTATTAAGATGAGTAATTAGGGGGACTTACTCATTGTTTTGCTTAGTGACGGTGGTGCAAATTGGTGATGCTTCCTGATGTTGGCAGAAATTCACAAAATGTTTTTGCAGAAAAAATGGTGTGTTTGAATTTTGTGTAAGTGAAATAAATAAAGGTGGGAGGTATTTTTGTGTGTCTTGGACGGCGGGAAGCAAATAAGACAGAAAGGTTTTCCGAAAGGCAGAAAATTAGCAGGGTTAATTATGGGCCTTTCGTTTTCAGTCCCACTAAATTAAATATATTACGAGGTCACGGGTTGGTAACACATGTCCGAAATGGTGCAGAGACGCATTTAATATTATTAAGTGAGAAGTGATGGTTGATGGGTTCACTCTTTACCAAGACGCATGCTGGATTGACTTTTGGGGATTTACTCATGATTACATTCTACTTGGTTTCCTACCTCAACCAACCAGAATGTGGTGGACTAGCTGATATGAGATCAAATATCTTAGAAGGAGCAATCCTTCGGGGAGCAGGGTGAGTTGTTTTGGAAGGTAGCGACCTATTGCATATGAGTGGTGAGCTCTTTTGGTATAAGTACTATTATAAAAGCTTGAAGTTGAGTGGTAGCTCGGCGTTGAGGTTGGGATTTATGATTTTGGGCCCTTGATGTGTTAACTCATGTTATTCTATAGGGTCTCGGAGGACTAAATCCTATGAACAGGCTTATTGGCCACGGCTAGTATAGTAATTCAATGAAAGTTCTATCAATTATGGGAATTTAACATATAGGAGGAGTCATAATTTAAGTCGGTTGTGCTATTTATGTTAGGAGAGGGAAACCCTAGGTTGGAAATACTTCTCTCGTCTATATAAAGAAGACTAAGGCCTCATTCTTTCTCTCTAAATGATCATTTAAACACTTTACATTTTTTAGATCTCTCTCACTAAAAGGCTCTCGCCTATTTCTTATGCCCTATTTGACTTAGGCATCGGAGGGCCTACACTGGGGCATCCTCCGCCTTGACTGGATTTTGTTTTGCAAGATATATAGGTCGCCAGGAGTCTCTATGAGATCAATCAAGTCGTTGCACGGTTATTCGAAGTTATTCAGGTCGCTGATCATGTATATAAGATCAGTACCCCTTATTCTTGAAACACTAATCTTTTTGGTCGCATCATCAATATTTAATACTAGCTATGTGTGAAGCTTCATTGACATTGTCGAAGTCAATCACCATTGTGTATTAAAAAGAGTGTTATAAAATGAAGATTATAAGCCAGTTCTTTTTCCAACAACTGTGTTATGTGTAGTGTGAAATCATTATAACTTAATACTACTCTGCATATTTAATAAGCATGCAAATAAATATTATTCCATACTATCTTATCTTAACCGTAATATAAAATTATTTATGTAACCTACTATGGAATCAGTATAATTTCTACTACCAAAATAGTACAATTCCATTTTTAATAAATTCCATACTATAATGTGTACCACTTTTAATAAAAATCATATTTCGTACTACTTGAATTGGGAAAATCTTATTTTTGATCCACTATATTGGCCATATTTAAAAAAAGGTGCGTGATGTTGGCCATCATCAAACAACGTCTACTAAGTCGGCCAATTCATCAAAAAAGGTCCAAAAAAAGTCCGATCGGGCTTTTTTGCTGACGTGGCGTGATTCAATACTTTTTTATTATTTTTCTTTAATTTAAAATATTAAATTGAAAATAAAAATTTGGGAAAATTTTTATTTTGGTCCATTATATTGGCCACATTCCAGAAAATGTACGTTAAATTGGGCATGATCAAATCATATCTGCTAAGTTAACCAATTTATCACAAAAGTTACAAAAAAGCTTGATCGGATTTTTTTGTAACGTGGTATTATTCCATATTTTCTTATCAGTTTTCTATAATTATAAAAATTAAATTAAAAAATGTGTTTTGCTCTCCCTTTTCTTTCTCTGTTTTTTTTTTCTCTTTCTGTTAATCTAATTAATAAGATTTTAATCAATAAGAATTAATATAAATTATTTATAAATATAAAATATAATATAAATATTAAAAAAATATATAATGAATATAGAAATTTCAAATTTCATTTATAAGAGATTTTCTCATATATATTTTTGTATATGTTTTATTATTTTTTAAGATTTATTTTATATTCTTATATTTATCTCCGAGTTTATTAATTTTGTATTACTTAAAATTTTAATAATATAAAAATAATATAAATTATATTAATTTTATAATTTTTGAAGATTTATTTTATGTTTATATATTTATCTCTGATTTTTTTATTTTATTATTAATTAAGATTTTATTATTTTTATTAAAATAAAAGAATATGAAGGCAAAACAGGCTTTTGTCATCAATTTAATGTTTAAATAAAATAAAATCGATAAATTATTATATAATCACGCCACGTCAGATAAAATAACTCGATAAAAGCTTCTTTGGACATTTTTTGATTAATTGGTTAATTTAGCAGATATGATTTGATGATGGCCATTTTAACGTACATTTTCTAGATCGTGGCCAATATAATGAATCAAAATGAAAATTATTCCAATTTTTTATTTTCAATTTAATATTTAAAATTAAAGAAAAGTGATAAGAAAATATTTAAATACGCCACGTCAGCAAAAAAATCCGATCGAGCTTTTTTTGTATCTTTTTTTGATGAATTTGCCAACTTATCAGACGTTGTTTGATGATGTCAATATCATGTACCTTTTCTGGATTTTGGTCAAACCAAAAATAAAAATTTCCCTACTTCAATTAAAACCACCGAATACTTGCAGTACCTTTTTTTTTTTTAATCCCGGGATTAAATTAGATGTGTTAAATTGATACTAGGTGAGTTCCTTAGTAGTATGACTTATGAGATGTATTTTATACTACTTCAATTAGATTTATGATACTTAACGAATTCTTATTTTATGGTATGCGATTTTTTAATCTGCTTTTATGTAGTATGAAACGTCTATTTGTAAATCTAGGTCTACAATGGCATGAAGACATATACGGGAGTTTTGGCTGTAACAGTGCCAAAAGATTCAATATTGAAAAGACACTGATAATGTTAATAGAAGAATCAATT
Source organism: Phtheirospermum japonicum (assembly GCA_014905375.1). Taxonomy (NCBI): domain Eukaryota; kingdom Viridiplantae; phylum Streptophyta; class Magnoliopsida; order Lamiales; family Orobanchaceae; genus Phtheirospermum; species Phtheirospermum japonicum. Next base: position 220,728 of record BMAC01000951.1, read on the forward strand.
TATTTATATTGATGTTTGAAATTGATATTGTAGTAGTGATTAACATTTAAGATTGAAAGTGACAGTAATGGATATTTGGAAATTGCCCTAACATAATACGGTAAGAGTAGGACTACCTTAAGTAGGTGGATACCCTACCCGCAAGATAGTATATTGTATAGCCAGGTGTACCATTTATTGTGCATTGAGTTCTGTTTGTATGATGGTATATATATATATATATATATATATATATATATATATATATATATACTGTGTGCGATAATATACGATGATATATGTATTTTTTGTGTGATGAATATGGTCGTTAGTCGCGTTATATCAAACCGAGGAAGAAAAATAAATAAATTATGCAAAGTAAAAGTTTTCGGTATGCATTTTATGCTGTGTTCATTATGCTTTCTTGATTTGTCAATTTTGTACATCATTGCATTTCTCCATTTACATTGGGTAATGATGTAGATGTTGGTAAAACATGTACCCATATGACTTATATTGTTCCCTTGTTAAGTAGGCTTCTGAGGTAAACACAGAGCTTTTAATTGCATATCGGGAGTTACTAATCATTATCTATTATTGTTTGTTTGTTTGTTTTTCTAATTTTTTTTATGACATGAAGTCCTAATCCAAAAGCATTAGCCACTAAATAAAGGCTTGTCCATGATAGGGTTCTCGTGTTCCATGACCGTGAAACAATTCATAGTTGAGCATGGGAGAAATAATTTTGTTTGAAACAATTTTGTTGGATTAGCTTGGAAATCTTAAGTTGAGATATGTCTTTATTTGTGTGATTTTCCTTATTCTTACTTCACTTTTACAAATTTTCCAATTATTGTTACTTTAATTATCGTAGATTATTTCGAAAATAAAATTAAATTGTATACCCAGCCTTTGGTTGCACGATGCACTTTTTAATATTTTGTTTGATGTTACAAGAAATTTGAGACAAATTTCGTCATAGTTTACTTTTGGTCATAAAAATATTTTTGTGACGAAATTTAAGTGTCACAACATTTGTCACGGTAGCCTCGCCATAAGAGGTGTTCATGGTCGACCTAACTTGGAAGACCATACAAAAAATAAAGATTGCACATGGTAGGATTCGGGTTAAAAACTAGCCAAATAAGAGACTAGCCAAATAAGAGATTACCCATCTTCGAATGCGTAGCTACTCGATATCCGAAAGACCGACATGGGTCGCCTTAAGCTGTTGAGATTACCCATCTTCGAATGCGTAGCTACTCGATATCCGACCGGTCAAAGCACCTAGGCTGTCGTGCCAACCGCCTAGGATGCCTAACCCATTATTGACTACCGGGTCCAACACATCGTACGTCGAGCCTAGCAAAGCCAAGCAGGTCGCATGTTCAAGAGCGTGAAGCACCCAACGCCCAAGAGCTGACCAGAGCGCGCATCACCCTGCACCCGAAGGCCGACCAGAGTGCGCATCAGCCTGCACTCGAAGGCCGACCAGAGCACACCCAGAACGCAAAGACAACAAGGGTACGCCTAAAGACTAGAGCGCGCAGCAGCCGATACTCAGGAGCCGACCATAGCGCACATCACTCAGAACCCGAAGGCCGACCAGTGTACGCCTACCGACCAGAGTATGCTTAGAACACGAAGGTCGACCAGTGTATGCCCGCTGACAAGAGCGCGCAAAACTCGGCGCCCGATAGCTAACCAGGAGACAACAACCAACCAGCGTGCATGTGACGCCCGACGCTTATGTGCGGACCAGTGCACTCTGGCCGACTAGAGCGCGCAGCTTTCCCAGCACCCAAGGGATGACCAGAGCACACCGGGCGATCAACGTGCGCATCTCACGATGGCCAACCAGGTTTGCGCAGCCAACCGGGATGCTTATTTTCGAAACAATAAAGGTTTCATGTACGGACCATCTGGATCGATCGGATGCTTGGAAGAAATATCGAGTTTACTCACCAATCGTCTCTATCCGGGGGAAGGCTTAGAGGATAAGAATGACTTGGCCAAGGTGTTCCGGTCATGAGGAAAGTTTGGCTCGGCGCCAAGGCTAATTAAGGGTGGCCTTAAGGCGGAAAAGAAAGGAATAATCAGGTTTAACAACCCTTGTTCAGAAAGGGTTAATGATGATGTAACACCATGTGTCCAATTACGTATAGGGCTTTGGCTAAATTTTCACACGACGTCTCACATTCTCCTCACCTCAAAATATTTTTGCTTGACTTGGAAAGCCAGCCAGCAAGGCTCCAGAAGACCTCCCAATGAGGTTAGTCAACAGTAGAAGCAACGCTAATATAAGCATGCCCCCAAAATGAAAACCAAATGATGAATCGGCCGAGCTGTAATATCTGAAGCAACGAATAGCCGAGCTGGAAGCTAAGAAAATTGTTCCTTTGATCCATAACCCTTTTCCAATCTCATACCTAACCATGATCACCTCGTCCTTTGATGATGAGTCCCCTTTGTCTATCCAGCTTCTTTTAGAATCACTGACTGGAAAACTAAATATTCCTCCCATTGCACTCTAGAAAGTAAATAGTGACCCCAATTCAAATTTTATCCACTATCATAACTACATGGATATGCTAGGTTTATCAAAAACGTACCGATGCCGCATGTTCTCCATGACCCTGGACAAAGCTCCATTAAGGTGGTATCAGTTTCTATCACGCCATTCGATCTTTTCCTGACCACAATTGAGATCCTCATTTTGAGGACACTTCATGGTTTTGAAGTCCATGGTTGCGCCTAAAAGAGCTATCGCCACCATCATTTAGCAGTCGAATGAATATTTGAAGAGATACATAGCTCAGTTCACAAAACATATCTTGGAGTCTCTGCCATGTGGTCATGAAGCCCTTCTCATCTCAGATAAGAAAGGATTATCAGATAACTTCTTTTTCAAATGGAAAAATAACCATCATGATCCTTAAACTTTCCAAGAGTTCCTAGCTTTGGCCACATCCCGAATTATCGCCGAACAAAACATGGATGCCCCAGTCATATCATTATCATAGAATCACAAGTTTGCTCGACAAAACGATAAGAACTTTAACTCTCAAACGATGACTAAAAACACTTGCAACAAAAACATGCAGACCTCCTAGCAGAATACAATAAGGTCTACTATATAGCAGCTACCATAATTTTAGAGAGAATATAAAACTTGGACATTCTCCCTCAAGCTCGACTTATCAAAGAGGTTCCCACTGTGCTGGACAAGAAGAGGTTCTGCAGGTATCATGGATCACTTGCCATAACCCAGAAGAATGTCATGATTTGGTCCGGGCACCGATCAAGGTGTGTGATGATCAGATGTTGCTGTCTTTCTCTAAGAACCACTAAGCTCGACAAGAATGGAGAAACAATAATCATCGACCCCGGTGTTGTGAATTGTTTCGTTTGTGTTTAGTGTTGCTTGGGATTTTTGTTTTTGCTTGTTTTTGTTGTTTTACGCCGGTGCATTAAATCTTGTGCATTGAGTGTTGTGTATACAAGATACAACGATCAAAACCCAAGATCCAACAAGCCATATAAGAAAAAATGTCTAATCCGTACAATTTTCGACCGGCTATTCCATTGAGCCTCGAGATGCGGGAGTACGATCCTGACGAGTTATACTTCGAGCAACTTCTGACTTTTCTTGGGCTCCCGAGTGAGGATCCTCTAAACTTCATCCGAGAGTACGAGTCCATAACAGGAACATTCCCTCTTCTAGGCCTTATTAGGGTCAAGTGAAGATGCAACTCTTCATTTTCACGTTAAAGGATAGGGAGAGAAAATGGTTGACAAATCTAGAGCTCGATTCCTTGAAACGTGGGAGGAAGTAGTAGATTGGTTCATGTCGTCATTATACTCATCTGAATAGGCCCCACCTTCATATTCTTACAATTTGAGCCTTAATGATCCATATGCTTCACCCGATCACCTCGATCCTAGTTTTGACCCTCACCCCACTGCAAGTTCCTATCGCCCGACCTTTAACGAAAATTCTTATGAACCGGGCTTTGAAGATTCATACGCTCCTTCCACCTCACCTTCTTATTACACAGGATATGACTCGTATGTTCTACCTGAATCTAATTCTTTCCATCCGAGCTACGACTTATACCCCTCCCAACTAAATTCCATACGACCCGCGTTATGAAGAATATACCCCACTTCCTCCTCTCGACCACAACTAGTGCAGAAACTGCATATACAGAAGGGTAGTTCTACCTATGCAGAACACCTTTCTGTGCCTTCTGTAGTGACATAGTTTTAGAAAGTCTGCACTTTCCAGAACGCCTTTTTTTACCCTTCTGGATTGACAGACTTTGTAAAAGAGAAAAAATAAGGCGTTCTAGAAAATAATTTTCTTGTTCTAGAAAATACAATTCCATGGTTGACCAGACACATTCAAGAACGTCTTTTCTGAAAAGACGTTCTGGAAAGTGTCAAAATCCAGAACGATATTTTGAAATACCGTTCTAGAAAGTTACACTTCCTAGAACAGTATTTTCAAAATACCGTTCTGGAATGTATGCACTTTTCAGAATGGTATTTTGAAAAGACGTTCTAGAAAGTTTCCAATTCAAGAACGTTATTTCAAAATACTATTCTGGAATGTGACACTTTCCAGAACGTCTTCCCAAAATACCGTTCTGGAATGTGATACTTTCCAGAACGACTTTTAAAAAAATCGTTCTGGAAAATAGTAAAAAAAATAAATTCAATTATGCAAATACAAATTAACTAACAAATACACCAAATTGACCATAATTTCTCATTATGTATTATCAATCAAATAAATTCACAAGCACATAGTGTGCACTTGCAATCTAGAATCAACAAAGTAACAATATATATATATATATATATATATATATATAAATATACTAAATCGAGTACAACTTCGAGTTATGTACATGCAATACATTTCATCAACATTACACTCCCCTAAGAAAATCTTCACGCTTCTTGGCGAACCACAACTACCTTCAGCAATTAGAGCTCTATCATTTGCAGCCATGTGTGAAATTACCTTATAGTTCATTTCAATCTGCCACCAAGTGGGGTATAAACAAGAAGTCATTAAAGTGTTTTCTACGAAAAGGTGGAAAAGAGCCAGAAAAGTGTTATCGACAAACTTTTATTAAAATGTTAATGAAGAAATAAAATAATAAAACTACAGTTACTTACCTGTTCTCACATATAAAATAAGAAGCCCTCGCAGAATCGAAACTGCACCGCCAAGGATTTATGAGCTCGAGGGATACTAATATATCTTCACAGCGATATCTTCACAGCCCTCGCATAATCGCAGATATATTATTAGCTATTGTGTCGGTGTGTTCTTTTCATTTCTGCGAGGGCTTCTTAATAAAATGAAATTCATTTCTGAAATTGAACTGAGTGGGACTCGTCCGCTGGATACGAAAAATTGGCTGACGTTACGCGGCACAAGTGTCGATGAGATATATATTATCATCAAAATCACATAACATTCATTCAAGAAAGTAGAGTAATAAAATGGAATAGGAATATTCAAATCTGTAACTTTGAGGAGCATCCCAGAAAAACAGTGCATTCATTTTTCTTGTTGTGTTTTATTTAAAATGTTGAGTATTTGTTCATAAAGGGAACTCCATAAAATTCCATCACATTCACTTCTTTTGGTCTTCAACTTCTCTTCAAGTATCCACATTATTCAAAAAGTATGAGATTTAAGAGACAAACTCCAATAATCGAGTCACAGAAGGAATGCAGACAAACAATTAAAACAGAAATCATAGTCTATGCAATTCAACTTCAATAAAAAGAACATCACCATGACACAGAAGAACCATATCTTATTACAGGGTCATTTGATAACTCTATATCAGTCTAAGGTAAAAAAAAAAAAAAACCTGTTAGAGAATGAAAGAATTTGAGCAAATAAAATTAATAAATTATCAAAAGCTAAACCGAATATCATACCTATATCTATTAAAGGCCATAGCAAATATATATTTACAAATCATTATACTTGGCCATTATGTAGGAAACAAGCTCGGGAATTTAAGTACATTAACATTAATCCCAAAAAACAAATTTCAACTAAAATACCACCAACCAGTTCTGTCAATCACAGGAAAATAAAAAAAGCTCTATGATTAAATAAAGGGACAAATATGATGGGTGTTCAATTAAACTCCAAAAATAACAATAATCAGGCAAAAGACCAAGTGTCACAATTTCGAATCACGAGAAATAACAAATAACTTAATGATTATCCACTAGTGAGCCAATTCTTTCAATGCATTAACGAAAAAATAATTGTAGAATCAAGACAAAAAAACATACAATTTGAAGTTTAATAGTCTTTCCATCTTGCTCCACAGTTCGAATTTTCTGTTAAAAAGATAATAAAAAATTGGTCACTCGAACAAATTTGGGATTATACAAAATTAATCTCAAAACACTATAATCTAAGTCTTACAAAGTCAACACCAATCGTGCTGATGTAATTGTCAAGGTATGAATCATCCTGCACGAGAAACATAATTGTCCATCAATATCCCTAAATTTCAACTAGAAACCAACACTTAGAGGGTAAACTGATGAATCCACCACACACGCAAACATTTGAGCAAAACATATCTTAGTAGCCACCTAATTAACTGCTGATAATCATTTTTCTTATTCCAATGACCACAATTGAGCAAAATTTAAAATCTTACAGCAATCTCAGGAGAAGACATGACTTACCAATGTCAGAATCTCCAATTAAAAGTAGTTTGAACAAGTAGTCACTAAAAGACGAAAATGTCAAATGTCAAATGAAATAATAATACGAGTAAGATACCGAATATGCTTAAAATACAGCTACTGAGTATAAGAAATTTCCAGCTGTTCTGCACCACCACGTAAATACACATAGAGACCGAGTTGAAAAAAATACCATCTTCACTACTTATATTGCTAGGTATTTGAGGTTTTTATACATGCAGTAATTATTTGATCTACCCACTTTCTACTAATCGAAATAGTTAATGAATTCATATTCAATAGAATACCCAAAATTAGTGACTTATATCTAACAAGGAATGATAGTAAAATAAATATAAAAGTAAAAATTCAACAATGCAAGCCATTCGAAACAAAACGACTAGGAAAACATAACATACATCATTGGGGCTTTATGAGGTTGAACTCTTGTCATCGTCATCATCATCGTCAGCATCAACGTCATCAACTTCAGGGTCCTCTTTTGATTCGATGCTCTCCTATTTTGCTGGTGTCATAACACATCCAGTCATTGGATCAACCGTCCTTGTGTTACGTGGACCCCCCTTTCGTCCCATTGCAAGCATTGACGGTGGGGGTAACAAGCCTGCTCGGAACAGAAGGCGCTGGACAGGGTCCGAAGGCTACGCACCAAAAGAAAGCCAATACCTACAAGGTGATTGGAGATGTCAGGACAAAATAAAAAGGTATGAATGTATTTTGGTTAAAACTAGGATACTAAATTCCATACTGTGTTTATTTATTTATTGTCTTGGTTTTTTTTAAGCACGGTTTTTGCGGAGAAAAGGTTGGACCAATGGGAATGATTTTTTATTTTTTTTTAAATCAAATAAACCCACTTTTGTTTGTTTATTATTTTAACTCTAATTGAACAGATGGATATGAATTTAAGTTTCTATAAAGTCCTTCAAATCATTTGAATTAGATCGCTAATGTACAGTTGATGTTATTTGGGAAGGATGAAGGAGAAGTTATACTTTGAATTGTAAAGATGAAGAGATATCATATCAGGAGGGATTTATTACCACGATTATTCACCATATCAAGTGAAATGAATTTGTAAAGCAAACTATCATAACCATACTGCCATTCAGACAGTGTTAATTTATAAGTTAAGCCAAATTTGCAGAATGCAAGTCAATACTCTTTCAGATATCAAATCATCAAATTCCTCAAAGGGACAGATGAATTGGAAACCTATCTAAATAAGCTTATTATATATAAACAATAGAATAACATAACCACTCAAAACACATCATGCATCCATAGGGTGAGAGTCGGGTTTCAGAAGCTAAGCAATCTAAAAAATCTGAATTAAGATTTCAGTCAATTACTTCACTCGGTCAAAATTAATACCCATCCTTTTGTCACCATCTTGGCCTGCATGATTCCACAAATTAAATATTAATTAAAATTTAGAAAAGGGGAAGTTAAAAATAAAATTAAAAATAAAAAAGGAACTCCAAGCTACAGTCGGCTTCCAAGTGAACATAAGTACAGAATGACAAGGCCTAATCGACTCTGGTGTGGAAATAGAGAATTAATCTCAAAAAATGAAAATTTTAATCCAAATACTGATGAATCGATGCTACTACAAGAATTCAAACTCTGTATAACCGTGTGCAGATAATAACTATCGGGAAAATGAAAAAAAAAAGATAGAGAATTGGGACGAGAATGGTAATTTAGGGTTTACCAGGGAGGGGATTGTATAGTCGTGGGGTATGGAGTCTAATGAGTAGAGAGAAATTTTGGAGTGAATCGAGCAACAGTACCGTACATCTCTGGCTCTTCCCCTGAGTACTTTCCAGGCGAATTTAGCTCTGTAGCTGGCTTTCCCCTGTGCCGTTTGTTCACTGTGTTTTCCATGGCTCGAGCACAAGCCTTCAACAATCAAGCAGATATATAAATTAAAGGAAAAGAGACGGGCAACAAAGATAAGAGGGAGGAGGTCTTACGTTGCCGCCGTAATAGATTTCGTCCACGGACGGCGGTCGGGAAGAGACAAGCGAAAGAGAACTTTAAAAATAACAATAAAAATAGGATAATAGATAGGGAAAGGTAGCGGCGAGAGAAGGGTGAAAAAGGAGGAAATCACCTTCTGCCTGAAATTGCGAGGGGGCTAGGGTTTAGATGATCAAATTTGTTTGAAAAACGAGCTGAAACTTAATAGAAAATTGATTTGTTAAATTGTAAATGGAAATTGAGAAAGGTATTTTATTTACCGTTGTGTCTCGACGGACTTTTGAGAACGATATTTTATTTACCGTTCCGTATCGGTGATTAAATCCAGAACGGTTTTAACAATACCATTCTGGAAATTAAAAATATGGGCGGCAAAAAAAATTCATTAACTCGGTAATAAATTGGAAAAGACTTTTGAGAAAGGTTTTACTAAAACCGTTATGAATTTACATAAATTCTAGAACGGTATTCAAATAACGTCCTGGAATGTATACTTTCCAGAACGATTTTACATTACTGTTTTGGAATGTACACATTCCAGAACGTTATTTGAATACCGTTCTGGATTGACGCATAATCCAGAACGATTTTTCCATAACTGTTCTGGAATGTCTACTTTCCAGAACGGTATCGTAAAACCATTATGGAAAATCATTTATCCAGAACAGTAATTTCGAATACCGTTCCAGAAAGTGTAATCAAGAACAGTATTTTAAATACCCTTCTGGATGCACCAGGATGTTCTTTTTCTAGAATGCAGTTTCTGCACTAGTGCACAACCAACAAATCCACTATCATCCCGATGCCCCATTTGATAATGATCCTTGCTCGGGTATCCGTGATGAAGTGAACTGGCTTACTTTTGATGAGTTGCCAATTTTTGATGTGGTCGAGGCTACATTGGATGTTTGTAATTCGAGCTTTAATGCTCGTTTTATAGAGGGGTGTGAGGAGATGGAGATTTGGGATTTGGTTGAGATCGCCCCTATTGCGATTTTTGAGTAATTTCTTGATAATAGTGTAAGGGTGTTACCATTGGAGGTTCTGGAGGAAGTCGACGATTCGGGATTACTTGCTCTTTGTGGGGATGATGATGTAGTGCCGGATTTGGAAAATGCTGAGATGGTCGAACCTTTTATTGTGGCACCCGAAGCTTGGTTTGACTTTGAGATTGATATAGTAGAAGAGGGAATTGAGAAGGAGTTTAAGTTGGTCGACGATTATTCTTCTTGTTGACCGATTTCCGAGTCATTCAAAAGACCGAGCATTGTTCCACACTCCAGTTGACTTTTGATCTCTTCTTAGTGATCGATTACTCGCGTTTCCGACCTCCAAAGATGGTTGGAGTTTTCACTTCTCTAATATGGAATCAACTTGTCGTGCCCACCTTGGTGATCATCATTACCCGGTATTACTCGTGGCATGATCGTCATTTATTTTTGGATCTCGGATAACATCACTTGTGTAAGTCGTCGAGCAAAAGATGTTAAAAGTTGTACTTCTTGGGAGGTAACCCAAGTTTTCGTTGTTTTTGTCCATAATTTTGTTTATTTTTATTTTTTTTCTTATTTTATTTTTGTACATATTTTTTAGTGTGATAAGCTGGAGTTCGATAGATTCGGTAATGGTGTGTTAAGTGTTCAGGGAGTGACGAAAATCAGTAATCCCAGATGATTCGGTTGGATTGGGAAGAAAACCAGCTGGACAACACCTTCCGGAGAGCCATCCGACCAGATTGGTGCAGGGGTTTGGCCGAACAAAATCTTCTGCCGCACCATCCAGCAGGAATATCCAACCAGATGACACTGCACCAATAACTACTTAATACCAACCGATCCAAAAAATGCACGTTTTTTTTGTAATAAATAAAATTTATAGGTATCGGTTTTTCGTCACAACCGATGCCTATATATTCCAGAAAAGTTATTGGCATCGGTTTTGTTCTAAACAACCGACGCTTATAATAATAAAAAATTCACTAAAATCTCATTTAAATAAATAGGCATCGGTTATTTCTTAAAAACCAATGCCTATAACCAAATACGAGCATCGGATTTAAAGAAGAACCGATGCCCACAAACGAGCGGGATTGTTTTATAATAAATAAAAATTATAGGCGTCGATTTTGGTCAAAACAATTGATGCTTGGAATAATTAAAGATCTAAAAATATTTCATTTAAATAAATACGCATCAGTTATTGTCGTACAACCGATGCCTATAACTAAATACGAGCATCGGTTCTACCAATGAACCGATGTATGTAGTCACACAATTTGTTTTTGTAATAAATTAAAGTTATCGGCATCGGTTTTACAAAACAACCGATGCCTATATAGTCCAGGAAAAATATGTAGCATCGGTTATGGTCGAAAAACCCCATACTTACAATAATAAAAAAAATCCCAATTTTTTTGAAAGATATTGGCATCGGTTGTTGTCAAACAACCAATGGCTATTAGCAAATACAATCATCGGTTCTTTTTTAAAACCGATGCTTATTTCTATTAAAACTACGCGCTCATCTCAGGAAAAAATTGAATTAACTTCTGAGCAAAATTTCAAAACCGGATGCACTGGTTTTTGTCTGAAATCGATGCAAATAATAAATAAGAACGTGGATTGATAATAATAACATCAGTTTTGGTAAAACATCTGATGAGAATACTTTTGGGATCATACAATATGCATCGGTATCTCTCAAAACAACCGATGCATATTGTGAATTGTTGTCTTCTCTAAAATGCGGTCCTTTTTAAAATTGGTGAAGAAAAACTCAAAATTTTGAATTGAATCTACACATTTATAATTGATGAATAGAAATTCAAATCCTATTCCATTATTCTACCGAAATACCCACGAAGACCTAGCAGCTTATTTTTGCCTCTTTGTGCAGCATCTTTGTGCACCGTCTCTTTGCAAATTGATCTGCTCAAGGTATGTATTTATTTATTGTTTTTATTATTTTATATATAATTTTTCTGCATATATATGAAAAGGCGTGAACCATCATTTTTTTATTCTAGAATTCCAAGCGGTTGGGTTGTTCACACACTGAAAATTGAAAAGGCATCGATGCATCGGGAAATTAAAAAGGCATTGAGAATTCATAGAGGTGCACTGAACTTGTATAAATACCCCCTGTTTGTGAAAAATATTAATCTTCATAACTAAACTGCACCTTTTTGGCTAAATATAAATATAATCTCCATCACAAATAATGGCTGACAACACGATTTCGGGACCACTTCGCAAGATATTGGAAACTCAGGAAAAAAAAATTGTCGCGCTGATAAAGCAAATGCAGGAAGAATGTTACGCAGACATGCGGAACGTAGACGGCCAGTTAGAAGAACTCACCCACATTTTTAGCAGTATAAATGCTCATTGGGGTGAGGTGGTGCTCTCCATCTCCAAGCTCGAGTTCGTTCTCATCACTAAGCTTGGTGCACGGTTTGATGATGATGATGTGGGTCGTGCTCAGACGGGGACGAAGAGGAAGGCTGCCGACGCTTGATTTTTTTTTCCTACATTTTTTTTTTGGCATTTGTAACATTTTAGGTTATTGCCAATTGGAATTAAAATCAATATTTTCAGTTACAGTATGGAATTATTTAATTAATTAATGTGTGCTAATTAATAGTAAGGAATAAATAAAAGTTAGGTTTGTTTTGATCTGTAAGGAATAAAAATTACAAAGAAGTTCAGTTAACTCATACATTGTTCTCTTTTATTTTGCAAGTGAATCGCCTAATAAAACATCAAGTAAACAAATGTAGCCTAATTATAGAGTAATGTAATTATTATTTAATTTCACTTTACTAATGCACATAAATATAGAGTGTTCAACTAAAATAGTACATCCTAAGGAATTTCACTATGCATGTTTACAAAATTCACTCCTTCATGGTCATATTTGAATCTTATTGTCAATGGGACCCGCTGAACAATGCAGGTTATGATGATGCAAATAATGCTTAAAAAATAAGTTAAAACAATGGATTAATGGTGAATATTGGAGCCACAATTGTCTTTCAATTGTCGACTTTGGTTTGCTTAACATAATAATAAAAATAATAATTATAATAAGTTGAAATTGTTATCCCAATGTTAATTATAATATAATATGAACCTAGCTAACACTATATATATTAGGTCAATAAAACAAAATAATAAAAGAAAAAAAGTAATTAATAAGAAAAAAAAATGAACAAAGTTACATGCATATATATGGAGTGTTCTGGTAAATTAATTTTTGTTTCTTTGTTAGTTTTTTTATTCAGGTTTTAATTCAATTGTGTAGCGGTACATAATGGATTGAAGTTGGATGTATGGTAGACGTAATACACTTGAATATATTCAAGGGGTTGAAAGTTTTTTGAAATTTGCTGTGGAGAATAAAACTAAGTCTGATTGGGAAACGATTGTGTGTTCTTGTGTTGATTGCAAAAATCTGAGACAATTTTGGAGTACAGACCAAGTGAAGATCCATTTGATACGTCGTGGATTTAAAGAAGGTTATTCACGATGGATATGGCATGGTGAAACTTTACCTCCGATGGATAATACAGCTCACTCGACAGCTCCGTCCACGTATGATACTAGTGATAGTAATACAGAGAACGACGAGGATGTAGACAGTGATCGATTAGATGAAATGTTCTATGATATAGGAGGTGATATCAATAATGTTGCTGCATTTGAAAGATTATCCGTTGATGCTGGAAAATCGTTGTAACCTAAATGTACAAAATTACAATGTTATCTTTCATGCGTAATCTATATAACCAAAAGGTAAAAAGTGGATGGAGTGATACGAGTTTCACGGGGTTACTAGAGATTCAAAAAGATGTGTTTCCTAATGATAATGAGCTTCCCACTTCAACCTACGAGGTGAAGAGAATGTTGTGCCCGTTGGGTCTAGAGATCGAGAGGATACATACATGTCCAGATCATTGCATATTGTATCAGAATAAATTCAAGGATTTGCGGGAGTGCCCAAAGTGCAGGGAATCGCGTTATAAAAGAACAGACAATGATGACGGTGTGCTTGTAAATAAAAAAGGACCTCCGGCCAAGGTGTTGTAATATCTTCCGATTATTCCCAGTTTCAAACGGTTGTTTTCAAATGCAAAGGAAGCGAAGAATTTTAAGTGGCATGGTGAAGGAAGGAAGAAGGATGGAAAACTAAGACATCCTTCCAATTATCCGCAATGGAGAGTCATTGATAGTAAGTTTCCCGAATTTGGTTATGAGAAGAGAAATCTCTGTCTTAGACTATGCACACATAGAATGAGCCCACATGAAAACATGAGCAGTCGGCATAGTACTTGGCCAGTTCTGTTATCATTTTATAATCTTCCTTCTTGGCTATGCATGAAGCGCAAGTACATCATGTTGTCTCTGTTAATATTCGGACCTAAACATCTAGGGAATGACATAGATCTGTACTTGGCACCTCTTATTGAAGATTTGAAAAAATTATGGAATGAGGGTGTGATGTTCTTTGATTCTTATACTCAAACAAATGTCACCTTACGAGCACGATTAACGAATTTCCAGCCTATGGTAACTTTTTAGGTGATACAAACAAAGGAGCTAAGGAATGCCCCATTTTTGAAGATGAGACAAGTAGTATTTGGCTAAAAATGGTAGAAAATTGTGTTCATGGATACCCGGGCCTTTCTCCCAAGTCAACATCCTTATAGAAAAAAATGTTTGTTTTCAATGGGAAAACTCAGGACCGAGTTGCTAGATAGCCGTTATCCGGACGTGCAATTTATGATCGTGTGAAAGATATTGATGTTGAGTTTGGAAAACTTTCTAAAATTGTCTCAACGGGTGGGTGGAAGAAGAAATCCATATTTTGTGGTTTACCATACTGGGAACGTTTATTGGTTAGACTTTGTATAGATGTGATGCATGTTGAAAAGAATGTACGTGACAGTGTTATTTGAACATTATTAAATATTCCGGGTAAGACAAAATATTGTATTAAGTCTAGACAAGACTTGGTGGAAATGGGGATACGGGAGAAGTTAGCACCGAAAATAACTGACAAGCGAACTTACTTACCTCCAGCTTTTTATACCACGTCTAAACAAGAGATATCAGTTTTTGTGAGTGTTTGAATAAAATCAAGGTTCCTTCTGGTTATTCTTCGAATATTAAAAAACTCGTTTCAATGAAGGAACTGAAATTGGTTGGTATGAAATCTCGTGATAATCATATCTTAATGCAGAACATATTACTAGTTGCTATTTGAGGCTCATTACCAAGAGATCTGAGGCATACCATAACAAAGCTTTGTCTTTTCTTCCACGCAATTTTCTAGTAAAGTTATCGATCCAGAGAAATAAGATGATTTGTAGGCCGATGTTGTTAAAACTTTATGCGAGTTTGAAATGTTTTACTCCTCCATCGTTTTTTGACATTATGGTGCACTTAATTATCCAGATGGAAAGCTTGGGAATGGCAGAGAAATAGCAGTAAAGAAGTTATCTAAGGAGTGCAGGGCAATTTGGAATTCAAGAATGAGGTGTTGTTACAGAAATCTGGTTAGGCTCACGGGATTATCCCTTGAAGGAATTGAGATGCTTCTTATTTAGGAGTTTATTCCAAACGAGAGTTTAGTTTGTGAGCTTTGTGCTGTTGAACTTGAAGGATTGTTGTCATTGAAGTTTTCAAGTTTTCAGAATGATAGTTTTGGGTTTGTTGCTACTTGTGCGATGATTGCAAATACTTTGTTCAACTTGAGTTTTATTAGATAGGATGGGAATTTCTGCATTTGAATTATTTTTTATTGAAGAAAATTCTTTTTTATATTAAATTTTTTTTTGCAAATCGTAATTATCAATTATTTGAACAGGTATTAAAATAAAAATTTTGAATTATGGTTTTTTTTTTTCAAAATTGTAAATTTGTGGATCGGTTTGTGCAAACCGATGCATATAATCAACCAGAGCATCAGTTTGGATGACAACAACCGATTTCTATATGCTGTTTTAACATTATTATAAGATACGGTTGTTACAACCTAACCGATTCTAGAAACAGTTTTCTAGAACTTCTTTCTCAAAGGCTTTCTAGAAAATGTATATTCTAGAACGTCCTTTATGAAAAGACGTTCTGGAAAATGTATATTCTAGAACGTCTCTTTCGTAAAGGCGTTCTAGAAAATTTATATTCTAGAACATCTTTTTTGTAACCATTCTAGAATGTTATTTTCTACAACAGATTAATCGGGAAAAACTGTTTTCTTGAACGGGTAAATTGTTTTTCTAGAACGTCTCAAATATCCGTTCTAGAATATCGGATATTCTAGAACGCCTTAGAAAATTGTTCTGGAAAATCAGTTATTCTAGAACAGCTCTAGTCAGAACGCCTGGGCAGGCGTTCTAGAATAACTGAAACAGGGCGTTTTAGAAAACTGTTTCTGCACTAGTGTTCTTTTATTAAACACTAAATATGTTACTGATCTTATTGACATGAACAAGGTTCATTTGAATTTTAAAGTTTTTATTTTGTTATTTTTAAACCATTTATTCTTATTATTTTTTCATAAATAGACTTTTAAAACGATTATAGTCCTTGAAGGAGAGGAGGTTTGACATCAACTTTGTATTTTAGGATGTTTAATTTATCCTGGACATCTTTAATTTGTTAACTCATTTTGGGTTATTTAATTCATGACAACAAGGAATTGGAAGCTCGTTTGAAAAGGTATGCGCAATTCATGCATCTACTTAATTATAATTCCTGTAATTCGAAAAACTAAAGATTTTTTTCTTGTGATCATTATGTGACTTTTTACATGAGATGTTTTGTGCAACTCAGTGAACTGGACGATAAAGCGAAATCCAGAAAATGGAAGTGCGATTGAAGGCATATTTGGAACATCATTATTTAGCTTTACTCTTTGTCTTATTAACATTAGATATTGAAGTTTTATTCTTCATTTTATATATTATCATGGGCACGTAGCTCTAATACCCAATTTCAATGTTTATGGTGGAGTATAAAACTAGATTCTTTGAAAGGAAATCTCACCTCATGTTGATTTATATATATATATATATATATATATATATATATATATATATAGCTTTTAAGTATAATGCATATTTTGTTGTGCATTGGGGATTATGTGAAAAAATTATAGTGTATATTGTGTGGTGCTGTAGTGATGGTGATAGTGTAAATGTGGAAAAAGAATACAAACAATATATTTAAAAAAATAAATGCTAAACCACATCGGTTTTCCAGAAACCCATGTTAAAAGTCACATCGGTTCTTACAAAAACTAATGTGAAATGTCACGTCTTTCACATCATTTTCTTACTAAACCGATTTGAAAAGCTTTCACATCAGTTTTATTAATAAATGATGTGAAAGATGTGACTTTTTACATCGATTTTTCTAAAAACCAATGTGAATTTTCGCATAAGTTTCACAAGAACCGACTTAACTTTTCACATCGGTGGCTATGAGATCAGTTCCAAAATATACGATAACTATATAAAAAACCGATGTTCAATCCTCCTTTCGTAGTAGTTGTTTCGCCTGAGAAATACTAGCTTGATCACTACCTTGACTTTTCCTGCTGATGGACCGACCTGCCCACAAAACAAGTTAGAAAGGACCACCTGAAGAATTTCGGTGGAATCCTCTCCGATGCTTAAGTAAGTTAAGCGCTCGATGGTTATGGGAGTAAAAGATAAGTGTCAAGGATGTGATACTTCTCTTTTTCCTGGCTGGGATATTTATAACCTAAGTTAGTTAGGCCCTTCCAAGATCCTAGAAGTAGGCCTGTGAATCTCAGACCGTTATTCAGAAGACCAGAGCAGATTAACCTTCCTCTGGATGACTTGAGCTGGACATAATTTCCTCCTGGATCTTTATCTAGTCAGAGAGAGCTTCTATGCTGAACTTGAACTCAAATCGACGAATACTTGGCTGACAATTTATACCGTTTCCCAGGACACTTTCCCCAGATCAACTCTCTCATGACTCGAGGTGACTTATCTTTTGGACTTTATGAAATGGGCTTGATCTGTCCCTTCCTGACCTCATTGACCACAAGAGCTCTCCTTACCTTAATTTTCCCCACTCTGGTACTTTGTGAGACTCGGCTCGTCTTTCTTGAGCTATCGCATCAAAACGTGGGACCTCTTTAGGTCGACCAATATTAGGTCGTACCAACTAGTCACCCCCCCCCCCCCCCCCCCCAATGGTTGGGGTGAGCTGGAACATTTTGGTTTCACCCAAACCGATAGGTATTCCCACCACGTCTCTCCGTACACTATGCATTGACATGTATTAATTAAGTGTATCCCGCCAAATCCTCTTTTCCCAAAAATAAAACCTTTCCATAACATATTTTTTCCCTTTTTCCCGGTTCATTACTATTTTCTTTGTTTCATTCCGCTCCTTTCAGTCATGATATCCCTTCCACTCCCTCTCTAGTAAAGGTCTTCTTTCTCACCTCGAACTAGGTACTACCCTTTTTCTCTCCAAGCTTTTCAATTATGTCTTCTTCTTCTTCCTCTTCTATCCTTCAACGTCTATCTGCAGGACATTATCCCTAATTTATTTCGAGGAACAAAATTCCTCTTTTCAGAGCGGTAACCTCGATAACATTGTTTCTACCATTAGCGATCTGTCTTTAGAAGATCTGAGGGTAAATTTCCAGATCTCCATGTGATTTTTCTCTGGTGAACCTCAACGTCGGCGAAAGAGCATCCCAATCACCGTCCGATCAATTGACCTTTTTTGCTGACCAATTCTAAGTTGGGTTACGTCTTCCCCCACACCCTTTCATCTTAGTCGTGTCCCGGATTTATTGGATTCCGGTACACAATTCCGTACATAAAGACTTTATGTTAATTGTAGTGTTTCACCTAGCAGTATTATATTCTGGGCTTATTTCCTCAGCCCTATTGTTCTATTCTCTGTTCAAGGCAAAAAGCTCAACTTCAAGTTTTTTATATCTGTCCGCCCGTGCCGGCGTTTAGTTCTTGACCGGATACCCTTTCTCCAATAAAGCCTGGAGGAAAAAGTACTTCTTTGCTCACTGTTCAGGGGATTGGGGTTTTTACCCACTGTGTATTCGGGCCCATCCAGCTCAGGCCCATCTGACTAGATCAGAAGAACCCTTTACGTTGAACAACAACATTTTCCATCTATCTCGCCTCCTCAAACCTACCGTCCTGAACTTTTTCCAACTAAACTGAGGAAACTGGCCCTCTCCGTGATGAGATCGATATACTGACTGAGCTACTCAGTTCTTCACCTTTCACCTATGCCATCCTTACCTAATGAGAATTCATTATTATTATTTTAATTGTTACTAGTATTATTCATATTTTTATTCACTCTCTCTTGCAGTCACCATGATGAAGGATATGATGGTGGAGTGCAAGAAGAAAACCGCGCCACCTGTTGAGATGGGCTTACCAGAGGAGCCAGTTAGGTCATTCGTCAATCTTACGGCTCCCTTGGATTTAGGGGATGAGCAAGTGCTCATCTCTTGAAAACATAGTCGATCTAGCAAGGGCGCTGCCACTTCGGGGGCCAAGGTGGTGAACCCCTACCAGAACCTGTTCAATAGCACCTCAGTCTTAGACTGCCCCAGGGGAAAAGCAGTTCAGTTCGTCTAAGGGCAATGTCCATCCTCTGACCGCCGCACCCTAGAGAAATGGTCAGATACTGAGCTAATCGATGCCTTGTGTCAGAATAAATCAAAGTCACCCAACCTTCCTTTCCCTCACTTGTCCTTTTTTTTTAACGTCTGGCTGCTCCTTCCAAATGCCACTCTCATGTTCATACGTCCATTCTAGTTGCCCGGGCTCGGGGCTCCCTCATGAACACTGACCTGGCTCGGGAACATGCTGCTTCGAAGGAGAGGGAGAAAAGGCTGGTGAGCCTCTGCAAAGGGAAAGATGCTGAGATGAAGGAGCTTCGAGCAGATCTAAAGAGGGCTCAAGAAGGAGAGGGAGAGCACAAGCTGAAGCGCTAATCCAGGCTGACCAGGCCAGAAGTGAGGGTCGGTCTATTGTCCAAAATGAGGGTCACACCGAGTTTCATAACTCCGAGGAGGGTTTAAGGCTCATCCAAATGACTAGGGAGGTAACTAAGTGAGCCTTCTTCCACACAAAGGAGCTTTGGGCTCTTCTCATCTTGGAGGCCGAGTCCTACTATCACTTTGGCTTGTACACATATGAGAATTGGTCCAAGGAGAACCCCTCAGCCCCCTTCAACCACGACACGCCTCTTGAAGACCCTCACGAGCTTACCGGCCTTAACTTCATTCAAGAGGATGACCGTCTCCATCATCTCGGGGCTTCGGAGTTTGCTGCGCATATTCTCCAAACATTCCATGCTCCTAGTACAATATCTTCTCCCCCATCGGGGCAAACTTTAACCCTTGCTCTACCGAATACTGTCTACTCCCCGACCTTTGCTGGACTGGATGAGTAGTAGAGAGGGTCCCAATTTGATAGCTCTTTGGGGGAGAAGGATTTCACGGAGGTCTCTGGGATGACTGGGCAGGGGGGAGATGAGCTGAGCACACATGATTACAGTTTGTAGGCATTCTATTTTGGTCTTGTACTGAACATTTTTCTTTTGCTCATGTATTTTTTCTTATGCTATTTTAGGGTTTCCTTAGATTAAAGAAACCCTTGTATTATGCCTTTTGTACTATGTGATGCTTGCCTTATCAATATAAACAACTTTGTTCTGCATATGCTTTATCATTATCACCTCTCAATCTTTAGCGAAGGAGATAGACATCCTTAAAAGAAAAATCTCTTAGTTCTCAATGAAAGTTTTCTTCGTTCAGAGGAAAATGCCAGTCTTCGCAAAAAAAATTCCCAACTATGCAAACTTTTGGAGAGAAAAAGACAGAAGAAGTGCCATTACAAACGTGAATAGCTCATACTTTGGCAGTTGAATTGGCAACTCCGAGAGGAACGTACCGATTTACTCAAATCGGTGCAACGCTTATCTGTTTCCGTAACCGAGGTTCAATTTAAGGTAGCTCATGCTGACAAGTATCGTCAAAGGTTCCATGGTATGGAGAAAGAGCTCTGGCATATTCGCCAAGCTTTTGCTGCAGATAGGACAGTCTCATCATCCCATCCTTAAAGCTTTCTTGACCGAGCCCCTTTTGAAGGCATATCTGTTCTAGAATAAATTTACCCAAGCTTGATGCTCGGTCTTCTCATTTTATGTTTGCCCCATGGGGGGCTGTACTAATGTTATCTTTTTAATAACGCTAAATGTTTCTTCAATTTTTGATACTTGTAAAAAATCTCATTCTGTTCACGCCCTGCCTGCATTTGCATTTGTGTCAACTTGTCGATTATGCTCGGGCCTTTTAGGGCCAAGTTTTCCTTTATTGTGGTTAATCGAACCATCTCTGGGGATTTTACCCTTGCCTGACCTGCTGGGCCAAATATTTAGGGTATCTCCCTTTGTCAATTGGACCATTTTAGGGTATTCACCCTTAACTTACCTATCGGGTTAGGTTTGTCTAGGGTATCCACCCATTTGGTCAATCAGACCATTTTGGGGCATTCGCCCTTAACTGACCTATCTGGTCAGGTTTGTATGGGGTATCCACCCTATTGGTCAATCAAACCATTTTGGGCATTCGCCCTTAACTGACCTATCAGGTAAGGTTTGTCTAGTGTATCCACCCATTTGGTCAATCGGACCATATTCGGGCTTTCGACCATTACTGACCTATGGGGTCAGGTTTGTTTGCGATATAACTTAAATTAATTAAAAATTTCTTATAAGTAATCATTGCATATCGACTCCATATGTAATACATTCATAAATTTGCTATACTCCACGCTCGTGGCAGCTTAACTCCATCCATTTGTGTTAGCTCATATGACTCTCCAGCGAGAATCTTAGTGACTTTGTACAGTCCTTTCCATATATCATCTAGTTTTTCTCGGGTCTTGCCCAGATCGGCTCTATGAAGAACCAGATCTCTCACCTAGAATTGTATTTTTACCACCATTTTGTTATAGGTCGCTCTAATTTGCCCCCTCATATGCTTCATTTTTAAGTAATCTATCTCTCGCCTCTCCTCAACCAAATCCAACACGTCCTGTCTCAGCAGCTCATTCTGTTTCTCGTCAAAGTTTTATATTCTGTGGGTTTCTATTCCGATCTCTGCAGGAATCACTGCATCCATGCTGTATGCAAGTCTGAACGAAGTTTCTCCCATGGCTTCTTTTGGATTTGTTCAGTATGCTCATAGGATCAAGTTAAGCTCTTCCACCCATTTTCCTCCCTATTTCTCTAGCCGTGCCTTAATCCCTTGCACCAATATGAGATTGGTCACTTCAACCTAGCCGTTTGGCAAGGGGTGGTAAATAGATGTGAAGCGCAGTGCTATTTTCATCTTTGTGCACCAAGCTTTTATTCGGGCTCCGATGAATTGTGTGTCATTTTCCAAAACGAGTATTCTTGGAATACCAATTTAGCACACCACATTTGTCCACAGAAGTCGCATGATCCTCCGTGATTCTAACCATTGCTTCAACCTCTACCCACTTGCTGAAATAGTCAATGGCTACTATCAGGAATTTCATTTAGCTTGGGGCCGTAGGGAAAGGCGTGAGAAGATATATTCCCCATTTCTCTATACGACATGGGGAGCTCATTGTCATGAGCTCTTTTGTAGGTCGATGTATGATGGGGGAGTGTCTCTGGCACTGATCACATGTCTTCACAAAGGTTTCTGCATCTTACCTTAGTTGTGGCCAAAAGTATCCTGCTCTCATCACCTTGCTCGACAACTTCATGGTGTCCATGTGATTACCATAACATCCCTCAAGAATCTCCTTAAAATATAGACACCCTCCTTCGGAATTAGGCACCGTAGTAGGGGTTATCCAAAACCCCTCCTGAACAACTCTCCTTTCATTAGGCAAATCGGGCCAACCTGACCCGTATTTTGCCGCTTCCCTCCTTTCGCTTGGAAATTTTCCTTTTTCCAAGTATGTTTTGATAGGTGAACGCCAATCCCCCTCTTCCTCTAACTCATTTATTTTGTTCTCTTGCAATTCCTGCTATACCATTAGCAGGGTGATTACTCTTTCCTGGCAATTTGTTACTGAGCTAGCCAACTTAGCCAAATAATTTGCTTGGCTGTTTTCCTCTATAGGGATCTGGAGTAGGTTTAAGGATTAATTTTACTTGGCCATCTCATGGAACTGCATTATGTACTTTCGCATACGATCCTCTCTCGTGTCAAATTCACCATGTATTTTCTTCCACACCAATGTAGAGTCCACTCGCACGTTATTCTCTCAGCCCCAAGCTCTCTTGCAATCTGTATTCCTCTTAGTAGGGCCTCATACTCCACTTCATTATTAGATACACGATAATTCATCCGTACTGCATACTCTGTACCCCCTCTAGGTCTATCAACACTATTCCCACTCCACATGCCAAGCTCCCCACTAAGCCATCAGTGTATATAGTCCATTCCTTTTTTTCCTCGGGAGAGATGATCATTTCTTGCATGAGATCTGCTAGCGTCTGGGCCTTGATCTTTATTCATCCCTCGAAGTCTATATCAAACTCACTGAGCTCAATTATCCACTTTAATAACTACCCCGAGACCTCCGGCTTGCTCACTATCATTTTCAAGGGCAGGTTAGTTCTGACTAGTAGTTTGTGCAAAAGGAAATAGGGTCGGAGCTTTCAGGATGTGTGGATCAAGGTCATCATCAATCATTCTACCTCAACATATTGGACTAAGCATCATGCAATACTTTTCTCTATCAATACAATGGTTTATGTGCTCTATTCTCTTCGTTTAGCAAAACCGTGCTGACTGCTTACTTACCGATGGACATATATAGGACTAACGGTTCGCCCACTATCGGTTTGGTGAGTAATGACATGTTGGCTAAGTGCTCCTTCAATATTTGGAAATCTATTTAGCAGTCCTCTTCCCACAAGAACGAGCCTTTTTTGGTAGAGCCCGAAAAATAGTATGCTCTTCTCTGCTGATTGGGGATACGAATCTTCTTAGGGTAGCTATTCGGCCCTCGAGAAATTGCATCTACTTATCATTCCGTGGGGGATGCATATCCATGATGGCCTTGATTTTTTCCAGGTTATCCCCTACCCATCTCTCTGTGACCATATATCCCAAGAATTTTCCAACTCGTACCCCAAAAGTACATTTCTTACGGTTGAGCTTCATCCAATATTTTCTCAGAGTGTTAAAGGTTTCGCTCAGGTCGTCCACATGCGAGGTTGCCTTATCACTTTTTATTAGCATGTTGTCTACATATACTTCCATATTTCTCCCGAGTTGAGCCTTGAACATCTTTTCCACCATTCGTTGGTATGTAGCTCCTCTGTTCATGAGCCCGAAGAGCATGACCACATAGCAGTATGTTCCCTTTGGGGTTATGAAGCGAACCCTTTTCCAATCCTCTTTAGCCAACCTGATCTGATGGTATCCCTAGGATGCATCCATCATACAAAGTAATTCGCAACCCGAGGTAGAATCCACGAGCTGATCTATTCTTGGTAAGGGATAATGATCTTTAGGATAGGCGCGATTAAGATCCCTTATATCAATGAACATTCGCCAATCCTCTTCTATTTTTGGCACTAGCACGACATTGGAGAGCCATTCTGGGGAAGTGTATCTCCTGTATGTGTTTTGCTTGCAACAACTTTTCCACCTCCACTTGAACTATTGCCTCCTTTTCGGGGCTGGAATTTTGCTTCCTTTGTTTCTTCGGTTTTGTTGCGGGGTTGATATTGAGGTGGTGTTCAGCTATCCTTGGGTCAATGCCCAAAATATCCTTTGTCACTAACTCCACCAAAACTTCTGGATTCAGTGTCATCCCCACCTGTAAAAACCTGATGCTATCTCCCAAAATTACTTCCACTGTTATTAAGTTATCCTCAGTCCTAGGTGGTTCCTGTTTCACATTTTCAGTTCTATATCTTTTAGGTTTTCTTTCCACTTCGGTTCTCTTGATGGTTTCCACGTAAGATCGTCGGGATGCATAATGGTCTCCCATAACTCTCCGACCCCTTCCCGATCTGGGAGTTTCATCTTCATATGGTACAAGGAGTCGACTGCTTGAAACTAACTCAAAGATGGTCGTCCCATCAAGGCGTTATAAGAGGATGGTGCATCTACCACAAGGAAGCGTACCGATTTTGTTCTCCTGAACGGGTCATCCCCCAATGATACTAGCAGATTTACTGCCCCCATAGGTCGCAAAGCTCCCCCGGTGAAACCTACTAAAGAGGTCTCCACCTCTTCTAACTCTATCCAAATTTAATTTTCTATAACAATCATAAAATAGAATGTCCGCGGAACTGCCTGTGTTGAAAAAGATTCTCCGTACATTATAATTAGCAATTGTAGCGGTTATTACCAGAGCATATATATGGGGTTCCAGAATGCCATCCTCATCCTCTGATCCAAAGCAGATGTTTGGGATTAGGATTAACTGCCCGACCTCGTGTGTTCTCCTCGGGAGGTCTTTTGCTACTCGTACGTAACTGTTTTGCGTGCATTTCGATTGTGTGTCCAAAGCACCTCCCGTAATCATCAGGATTTCTCCCCAAATCACTTGAGCTTGGTTCTCCCTTTTCCTCTCACTACGACTGCCTTCTTGTTCACTTCTAGCAGTCTGATACCGTTCCCTCCTATAAGGGTCAGATCTGGGTCCTTCCTCGTGCACGAACTACTTGAGGTGCCATGCCTGCACCATCTGCTCTATTGTGTCTTTTTGTTGTATGTCCTTGGCCACTTGAAGTCGGGGTTCCGCTTAATATCTTTTAGGATCTCCCCTTGTGGTGCAGCCAGCAGAGTATATCGGCCAAATCTAGGGCGTTCCCCTCCCAGGTCAGTTCTGGGCTTCTTGACCTGGGTCTTTTCATCCTTATCATCTTGTTATCTCCGCCTATCTTCATCATATTTTAGCCTCAGAGCCTCCTCAAAATGTATAAACTTCTCTGCTCTTGCCAAGAGCTCACCAAATGTGTGCGTCGGCTTAACCACAAATGATTGAAAGAACTCTCCTCTTCTTAACCCTTGAGCCAGGGCATTGATCAAGAGCTCCTCGGACGCTGAGGGTACCTCTAGATTGGCATCAGTAAAACACTTTATATACCCTCATAAAGCCTATCCTTCCTTTTGCTTGAGGCTGAAAAATTCAAATGGCATCTTTTTTTATTTTCCGCAGCTAGTGAACTTGTGTAAAAATGTCGAGCTGAATTCATTGCTTATAGATTGGGGTGGTAGCTGTAAAAACTAGAGTTGAGTTGACATAGTAAGAGTTGTAGGGAAGACTCGATACATCACGGCGTCTGAAAATTTATGTAGCTCAAAATGGCACAAGTGATCTCATGGATCTGTCGTTCCATTGTATTCAAATCCTAGAGACCGGTAAGAGGGTGGGAGGTCGTCCATCATGACGTCTCTCATAATGGGTTGGTTCACCACGTTTGTCCTATCACATTACCCTCCATCTTTTGTTTGACTTCCTTGACCTCTTTTTATATTTTTTTGCATTTGCTCGGTGAGATCCGGGTGACTCTTGCTCGAGGTATCGCTACCCGAGACAAAAGATCTCTCTTCCTCCTAACGGGTAGGGGCTCTGGTCGTGCGTTGAGGGGTTCTGGTTGTTTCTGCTTTTGGTGGCTGACCTGCATTGGGATGATCTGGCGAGAATTCTGCAATCTTTTTCTCCACAACTTCTGCCATCGCTTTTTCGATGAGGTTAGATATCTGTAGTGAAAAAGAATTATGCACGGGCCTATCGTCTCTTTGTGAAGGCGTCCCCTGAGGAGGTTGTGATGTTCCCTTCTTGTTTGTGGCTGGCGGCTCCGTTGCTTCTGGAGCCACCGTTGGTGTGGCAGAACTTGGCGTGCCACCCAGCCCCGCTACCAGATTCCGTCTAAGTTCGTCCGTCTCCATTAATTTTTTGCCTCACATATTAACCTGGTTACGCCTATTTCCCACAGACCGCGCCAATTGTTTTGCCTTAGAAATACTATCTTGAAGAACACCTTGACTTTTCCTGCTGATGGATAGACTTACCCACGAAACAAGTAAGAAAGGACCACCGGAGGATTTTGGTGGAATCCTCTCTGTTGCTTAAGTCAGTTAAGCGCTCGATGGTTATGGGAGTAAAATATGAGTGTCAAGGATGTGATACCTCTCTTTTTCCTGGTTGGGATGTTTATAACCCAAGTTAGTTAGGCCCTTCCGTGATCTCGCAAGCAGACCCACAAATCTCAAACTGTTATTCAGATGACCCGAGAAGATTAACCTTCCATTCGATGACCTATACTTGTCATAATTTCCTCCTGTACCCTTATCTAGTCGGGGAAAGCTTCTATTCTAACCTTGAGGTCAAGTTGAGGCAAACTTGGCTGAACAATTTATACTGCTTACCAGGACACATGACCCGAGATGATTTTTCTTTTGGGCTTTATGAAATGGTCTTGATCTGTCCCTTCCTAACCTCATTGACCACAGGAGCTTTCCTTACCTTAACTTTCCCCTGCGTGGTACTTTGAGAGCTCGGCTTGTCTTTCCTGAGCTATTGCAGCAAAACTTGAGACCTCTTCAGTTCGACCAATATTAGGTTGTACCAGTAGTGAGGGCACTTGAAGGAGGTAGTGTATAATGATAAGGAACCATGAGATCAGAAGCAAGCTATACCATGACCACCAACAGGAGGGGCCTTACAAGCACAGGCAGGAGGACGACCGAGATTGGAAGGGCTCTGGGAATAATAGGAAATGGATAAACATGATATCGGGCGGACCAATGGATGGAGACTCAAACAAATCAATCAAATAACATGTGAAGGCAGCTCACCCGGGACCATTCGAGGTCACTACCATTAACATGTGAGAAAGGAGGAGCTGCTGGGAATAATAGGAGAAGGATAAACATGATATCGGGTGGACCAAAGAATGGTCACCTAAGCAATGCAATAAAATAGCATGTGAAGATAGCTCGCCCGTGACCATTCGAGGTCACTGCCATTAATAGGCAACCTCAGGTGCTTGGACCAGTTATTTCTTTCAGCCCAGGTGAATAACGAGGCTTCCAAGTTGAGCATAATGATGTATTGGTGATTGAGGCAGAGGTGGCAGGATATGATATGGGGAGAGTATTCCTGGATAATGGGAGCTCTATTTCCTCTACTAGGCGTGCTTAGAACAAATGAATCTAGAGGTAAAATTATGACCTATGTAAACACCTATTTATGCTTTCGACGGAGTGCGGGTCATAAAAGAAGGAGAGGCGGTGCTTCCGATTGCAAGGGGAAGAGGCGAGCTGCGGGTAGAGAAGAAGTTAATGTTTTTGATAATTAAGACCATTTCAGCTTACAACATCATATTAGGGCTACCCGCCCTCAATGAGTTTTAGGCGGTCACTTCCACTTATACGTGAGTATAAAGTATCCAGCGGAAGATAAGGTCGGGGATGTGTGATGTGTTGTTTTTTATGATGTTGAAATACATCAAGGGGTTCTATGGCTTAGTATTATCAGAATTCGATTGTTTGTGTGAACCAATGTTTTTTTAACTTTTGGATTATAAATGAAAACGAAAATAAAATGAAAACTATGAAAATAAACTAACTATGAATGGAAATCAAGTCTTTAGGAAGCCTCGAGCGTGTGCTGAAATTGAAATAGCAAGCAAGAATGAAAATATGCAAGTAAAAGCTAAGTTTCACCAAGTACGACTAAAACAACCTAAAGTACAACCATGCATGCATGATCATAAAATTGGAAATAGTGCAAATTAACAAAATTTTAAAGCACCAATAGAAAGATTAATAAAAGTTGACATGAAAGTTTATAACTTTATGCAAAATAAAAAGAAACAAAGAGTAGATCTAGGATTTAACGAAAAACCATGCATGAAAATAAAAACCAAAATAAAGCATGTAAAATACTCAAAATAAAAATGACCCGAGACTCGATCTATGGTATTGGTGTGTCACTCACCTAGAGTCCATAGCCAATTCACAAGATCAAACAACAGTTCTAATAGCATAGGAAAAATGCATAAATTGAAAAATAAGCAAAAGCATATGAAATACTCAAAATAAAAATGATCAAGGACTTTATCTATGATATAGATGTGTCACTCACCTAGATTCCATAGCCAATTCACAAGATCTAACAATTATTCTAAGAGCTAAGTCAAAATGCATAAAATGAAGAACAAGCATGAAAATTAAAGGAAAGCTTACTTGAATTAAGGAAAGGAACAACAAACTTGAATGAAATAGCAAAAATAAAATCGAAGTGATGACTTGAATTCTTCTTAGGCTTACAAACCCAAGGAAAAATTTGAAAATAAATCTAAGATCTAGAGAGAGAAATTTAATCCCAAACCCAAGCATGGATTGGGAGGAGAGTTATTTTTACAAAAAGAGAGTAGTCCTCTATTAATACTAGGTTTAATTGGTTTTAAATAGGTCGGTTTGGGCTTTAAAGGCTTAACTTCCCGTGTTTGACCAGAAATGGGCTCACTAGCCACTTGGCTAGCCTTTTGCCTCGATTCGGCTCAAGGTGTCTTGAGGTGGCTCGGATGGGCATGGGCGCTGGGCGGTTGGGACCTAGGGGCTGGGCGGCTGGGGATTAGGCGTGGCCTTGCGTGATGTTGGGCGTGGCCTGGCGTGATTTTTGGTGTGGCCTGGCGCTGGCGTGCGGATGGCATGCACGTTAGCGATGGGTTTGGCGTGGGATTTGGTGTAGGCCCGTGCGGTCTTGATTGTTGGCGTCAATGTTGGCGAAGGGGTTGGCGTGCACGTGGGCGCTGGGCGAGGCATGGGCCCGGGCGCGCGGACGCTGTCGGGGGCTGCCTTAGCGTGAATTTTGGCTTGCCTTGGCGAGCATTCCAAAAAGTTTTCCATCCCAAGAGGCTGAAGACCGTTGTCGGGAGAGTCGAACCCGTAGTGACGGGCGATGCCGGCGATGTACGGGGCAAATGAGAGGCGTGTAGTTTTATTCCCTGACTTTTTCTCCACAATATTGTGGAGTCCGTTCAAGATCAAAGGATAAATCCAGGGCCGGCGACCGTTGAGTAGGCATTGAATCATGAAAAGCTCCAGCTTTATCATGTTGGTAGCCTCCTGTTTACACAAAAATACATGTGTCAAGATCTTATAGGCGATGTACATGGCGGCGGCGTGAATAGCCGTGCATGGATACTAGGAGTGATTTCTCGGTAGCATACTTGCAATGTCGGCCCAAATGTGACCCTCGTCGAATTCGTTATCATTGGGGATCAGGGGGACACCTGCGCTAAGAAACGGGGCACCGTATTTGCTCGAGATGTCTTTTATTTTTCTCGCCCGAGACATGGTTTCGAATTTGGATCGAAAAGAGTTTGAAAACGTGGAGAATTTCAAGTTTGGGCTCTTTGAGGAATTTCGTCGAACACGTGGCATGCGAGTTTCAAAAGGGTAGAACTATAAGATATATTGAACCCCAAGCACCCAACACACAACCAATCGATAATCAATAAATCCCCAAAGATTGGTTCAGGCAAATTACCTCAAGGAATTATCTCGAAAACGGACTCGTTACCGGAATTATAACTCTCCTTTTTTTTTTTTTGAGAAATCGGAGGAGAATTGGGGAATTATTGAGACGGTTTTGGTGATCTTCGAATTGAATGATGTTTATTTTGTTATCACCAGAAATTCATGAGTTTTGTTGAAGATTGACAAGGATTTTGATGTTGGTTTGTAAGGAAAAGAAGAAAGAAGATTTTTTATTTTTTAGTTTTTTGAATGTGTTTTTGTGAAAGAATGAGGGGAGGGGGATGGTTTATAAGGTCATTCTGCATGTCTTTTATTCCTGGGCGGTTCGAGTCGGATCGGAAAATCCACATTCTAAGTCAAGAAATGGGCCGAAATCGGGTTTGCTTCGATAGGCCGTCGATCGACGAAGGGATCGATGGTCAGGACAGAGAGGTCGTCGACCCAAGGCATCGAACGACGGGGCATTGATGATTACAACAGAGAGGTCGTCGATCCAGGGCGTCGACGATTGCAACAGAGAGGTCATGATCCAGGGTGTCGAGTATCATATCGATTGACGCAGCATGAAGGCGTCAATGCCGCATTGATGCTGGTGTCGATCAACGGTTGCATCCGTGTGCCTCGTTTCTCGCTCGATTGATCAATGTTCCTTATAGGGAATTCTTCAAACTGTTCTAAAAACACAGAAAAACAAGCCAAACACGATAAAACACAAAAAGAGAGAAATATTAGAGAGGAAATATACTGAAATCTCAAGAGGATACGAACAGCTTGGGTTGCATCCCAAGAAGCGCTTATTTTAGCAACACTAGCTTGACAAATTTGCGCCATCTAGGCAGTAGAAGGTTCGTCAAGAGTTTCGGTCTCTTCAGAATGAATCACTCTCGATACTTGAAAATACGGCTTCGCACGATGGCTTTTGACTTGAAAACTCTCTTTGGTCTTCTCGTTGACCAATCTCACCACCCCGTATGGCATCACGTCTTCAACAAGACAGAGGCCACTCTATCATTACTTGAGCTTCCCTGGAAACAATCGGAGATGAGAATTGTATAGTAACTCGCATGTCAGCTCTAAGATCTTTAGTGATGAGATTCTTGTCATGTTGAAACTTAACTTTCTTCTTGTAAATATCGGCATTTTCATAGGCCTCGTTTCGTATCTCGTCGATCTCTTCAAGTTGCAACCTTCGTACAGTAACATCTTCCATAAAATCGAAACTTACCGCTCGTATAGCCCAATATGCTCAGTGCTCCATCTCGATCGGAAGGTGGCATGCCTTGCCATACACCATCCGATAAGGTCTGGTTCCCAAAACCGTCTTGTACATCGTCCGGTACGCCCAAAGAGCATCGATGAGTTTAGCCGACCAATCTTTATGGCTCAATTGAATGGTCTTTTCAAGAGTAGCCTTGATTTGATTGTTACTCATATCAACTTGGCCCGAAATCTGAGGATGATAGGTCGGGGCCACCCTTTGCTCAATCTCATATTTTTTCATCAACTTCTCGAATGACTTGTTGCAGAAATGGGTACCTCCATCGCTGATAATGGCCCTCGAAAATCCTAACTGACTGATAATATTCTCTTGTGGGAATTTGAGTAAAACCTTGGCATCGCACGTCCTCGTGGGGATGACTTCGACCCATTTGGACATGTAGCGACGACAACAAAGATGTACTCGTACCCAAAGGATGTCGAAAACGGTCCCATGAATTCGATGCCTCACACGTCAAAGATTTCAACCACAAGATTGATCGTCTGTGGTATTTCATTCCTCTTATTGATAGTTCCCATTTGTTGGCATCGATCGTAGGACTTTCAAAACTCATGAGCATCCTTGAATATCGTCGGTAATTAGAATTCTGACTAGAGGACTTTGAAAGCAGTCTTTTGTCCTCCGAAGTGGGTGCCACATTGTTGATCGTGGCAAAATGACAATATGCTCTTTTGCCTGTCCTCAGGAATGCATCTTCGAATGATGCCGTCTTTCCCGAACCGAAAAAGAAACGGGTCCTCCCAAAAGTGATTCTTGCAGATAAAAAGAAATTTGTTCCATTTGTGGAAGGATAATTCGGCCCTCAAATGGCCACAAGCAAGATAATTAACAATGTAAGGAAACCAAGGGGTGGGGTCACACGAAATAGCATAAGTTAATTCATAAGGAAAATGATCATTTATACGTTCATGCTCATGCACATTTCCCTCAACACTCAAACAGGACAAATGGTTCGCCACCACATTCTCACAACCTTCCCTATCTTTAAATTCGACATCGAATTCCTGAAGCAAGAGTATCCATCGGATGAAACGCGGCTTACTTTGAGTTTTATTAAAAAGGTGACGAAAAGTGATCGCTATGGACAATGACTCTAGACCCAATTATATAAGACCGAAATTTTTTTGGTGAAAACACCACGGAGAAAAGTTCTTTTTTAGTGGTCGTATAGTTTCTTTGAGCCTCATTCAACATAAGACTCGAATAATAAACCACACGGAGAAGACTATCCACTCGTTAACTCAAAATGGCACCCACGACATCGTTCCATGCATCACACATGATTTCAAAAGGGAGGGACCAATTCGGGGCAACGACCATGGGAGCCGTGGTCAACTTTTCCTTAAGAAAATTGAACGCTTTTAAACATGACTCATCGAAAACAAAAGGCACATCAAGACCAATCAAATGACACAACGGATGACTAATTTTGAAAAAATCTTTTATAAACCGCCTATAAAATCCCGCGTGCCCTAAGAAACTTCTAAGTCCCTTCACATTCGTGGGAGAGGTTGG
The DNA here is from genome assembly GCA_014905375.1 of Phtheirospermum japonicum. Classification (NCBI taxonomy): domain Eukaryota; kingdom Viridiplantae; phylum Streptophyta; class Magnoliopsida; order Lamiales; family Orobanchaceae; genus Phtheirospermum; species Phtheirospermum japonicum. Next base: position 253,819 of record BMAC01000951.1, read on the forward strand.
ACTCTCAAAAAAATCAGTTTTGGATTTATCAACCTCTAAATCACTACTAGACACAACATGACCGAGAACGATACCGCTCTTGATCATAAAATGATTTTTCTCCCAACTCTGAGTCAGATTAATATCAACACAACGTTCAAGCACTTGGGAGAAATTTTTAAGACAATAGGTAAAGGATGAAGACCTCGAGAAATTCATCGATCATGTATATGAAAATAGACAACATGCAACGTTTGGAAGTTGCCGGCACATTGGAAAGGCCGAACAACATCCGTCGAAAGGCAAAGGTCCCGAATGGGAAAGTGAATGTCATTTTCTTCTAATCTTTCTGGGCTATCACAACTAGGTAATACCCAGACAGGCCATCGAGGAAATAATAGTACTGATGCTCGGCCAACTTATCAAGCAACTGATCGATGAGCGGGAGTGCGAAATGGTCTTTCCTCGTGGAGACATTCAGTTTTCTGTAGTCGATGCACATATGCCACCCGGTGGTCAACCTCATCAGCATGATCTCTCCCTTATCATTTTCTATGATCTTGATTTCTCCTTTCTTTGGAACCAAATGAACAGGACTCACCCATTCACTATCGGGCACCGGGAAGATAATTCCCTCATCGAGCAATTTGAAGTTCTGTTTCTTCACCACCTGCATCAAATTTGGATTCAAACGGCGTTGACCGTCTCGAATCGGCTTCGTACCCTCTTTTAAATTTGGCAGGAATTGTCCTCTTAATATCCCCCAAGCTCCACCCTATGGCTCCTTCAAACTTTTTCAGAACAACGATCAAGGCCTCTTCTTCTTCCCTTGACAGTTCGGCGAAAATGATAACAGGATTCTTCTCGCCTTCTTCAAGAAACACATACTTCAAGTGACTCGGAAGGGGTTTAAGTTAGGAATTCGGTTCGATGTTTGGTTTCTCACCTCCATGCTCACAAAGGTCAATCACCCCATCGGAATTGGTCTCAAGCCAATCGTCATCCTCAGTGAGTCATGAGTTGCCGTTTTGTGTGAGAAAATCACAGATGACGGATTCTTCTTCCAGTTTGTCTTGCACCAGCGAGGCAATGGGATCACGAATGAACATTCGGAATTCATGGATGAAGATGGTGTTGCTTGGAAGTCGTGGATGGATAAAGTGACATACTCGTCCAAAATTGATAAGGTCATTCTCCCATTTTCCACGTCTATGAGCATGTTGGTCGTGGCCATGAAGGGTTGTCCCAATAGAATCGTGCGCTCCCAGCTATTGTCTTGCACTTCCCCTACATCCAATATCACAAAATCAACGGGGACAATGAGGTTACTGACATGTACGAGGACGTCCTTGACAATCCCTTTTGGGTACCGGACTGACCGATTCGCTAATTGAAGTCTCATCTTGGTCGGTTTGAGTGAACCTAGATCATACTTCTCATAGATATAAAAAGGCATTAAATTGATCCCCGCCCCAAGTTCAAGCATTCCACGAGTCTCTTTACCATTTTCCAAAGTTATTTTTATACAAAAACTCTCGGGGTCACTTTCCTTAAAGGAAGGGGATTACGAAAGATAACGCTCGCTGCATTTGAAAAACAAGTTTTCTCATTTTCAGAAAACCGCCTCTTTTTTGATGTTAAGTCTTTGAAATACTTAACATAGGCTGGACGCTTCTTATCACATCAGGCAACGCCAAATTCACATTAACTTTAGAAATCATATTACATAGATTAAGGAATTTCTTATCTTACTTTTTTGGTTGAAGGCGGCTCAGATATAGAATGAGAGGTCGATATGGGTTAGATGCATTGTGGAGAACCGTCGTAGGCTCGACCTCATTTTCAACACTTTCCGAGGACGGGACGGTGTTCGTCTTCTCCCCATAATTTTGAACGGCTAGTCGTGTAGAGCTCTCTTTGGGTGAGGAAATTTTGTTGTCTACGACTCATACAATCCTAAGCATGGTGATGGCTTGTTCTTGTAATGGTCGACTCGGAAACTTTCCTGGCTCGTTCTTCCCGATTTGCGCAGCGAGTTGGCCAATGGTCATCTCAAGCTTATCTATATGTTTCTTAGTGCGTTACATGAGTTGCGTAAGTGTACACATTATCTCTTCAAGCGTTGGAAGAATGGGTGCTTGAGTCGGTGGAGGTGGTTTGAACGATACTTGGCCTTGCGGTGCTGGTTAGTAAGGTGGTCATGTTTGGAATGAAACTTATCCCCTCGGTTGTTGGGGGGGAAAATTGCCTTATTGCCTAGAGTTGGACGCTTGGTTAACAACGTTTCAATTGTTTGACCACGAAAAGTTCGGGTGATTCCTCCAACCAAGAATGTAAGTATGCAAGTACCGGTCATTGTTGCGTGAGTAACAATTTTGATATCCCTGATTGGCTTGATTCGCCTGAAAGCCTTGAACGGCTTGAGCATGCTCGTCAATTTCTTCGGTCGGCTCGAAGGTCGCTTGGCAAAGATTAGCACCATGCCCATACACTCCACAAATTCCATAAGTTTCAGTCGGGATCGGTGATTGGGGCAGGCTTTGAGAGAGAAGTGTGTTTTGAGTGTGCAATGAGGCTACTTGCCTATTCAACTCGGCAATATTTTTTTTTATGTCGTCATGAGACGCTCGCGACACCTCGACTTCATGACGGTCACTTTCTTTGATCGCGAGCTCTTCTGTTGGGAATTGTAGCTTATTGACTCGCAAATGTCGTAAACTTCTTGGGCCATCCGTGATCTTATATCCCCCCCGGCAGCATTGTCGGCCATATACTGAAATGTAAGGATGAGCCCAGCGTAAAATATTGGTTGATGAGTAGAAAAATTAGTTGACAAGTTCAGGGGGGTAGTGGTGATGCGGGCATTGCATCAAAAGTTCTTTGAAACGTTCCCAAGCCTCATGGAACGTTTCTCCATCCTCTTGATTGAACGAGGCTATCTTCACTCGGAACTGAGCCGTCGTTTGGTTCGAATAGTACTTCCCCAAAAAATGGTCGTACACAATATCCCAATTCATAAGAGAATTCATTTCTAACGACATGATCTAAGTTTTTGCTCGATCCTTCAAGGTGTATGGGAAACACCGCATTTTCAATTAATCTTCACGAAGGCCTTGGAATGGAAATCTTTAAATAATGCAATAAAATTCCCGAATGAAGTTGAGCGGGTCTTCGTTTGGGAGCCCATAGAAGGAAGACAATAGGTTAAAGTGAGTCGGCTTGAATTCGTAGACTCGTGCCGCGAGGCCCAAGCGGATGCATGACGTAGACGGTCCGATCACGGGCAGATCAATTTCTCGCATTTAGGTCTATTGACGCTCTTATTGATGGTAAGGCCCATTATGTGGCATATACGGGCCTCGGGCTTATTTGAAGTACGGTTGGTGCAGTTGATGATTGTATGGTGGTTTTTGTTGTGGGTTGTACGGTGATTGATGTTGCTCATTTTGAAGATGTGGGATGTGTTGGTGCGGGTGGTTGATGCAGTTGTGTGCCTTAATTGTACTTTTGTTGGTTGTAAAGATCTTGGTTGTATGGTGGAGTGTCACGATGCCCTTGATTGTATGGTGGAGGATCGGGGGGGCCTTGGTCGTTGTTGACGTACGACGTTCGCGCGTCGGCTTTATTAGCATTCACGTTAGGATTCACGTGCAAAGGTGGTACGCCATTTTATTCATCTTGATTTTCTGGAGGATTTAGGTTCGTCCCAGGAGGATCCATAGATGACTCGTTGACCAACTCTTCACGTAAATTCTCTCCCGCAACTCTACCAGGTGCAGCTATCGAATTTATTTACTCGGTGAATATTGTCAACAAACGGAACAAGCTCTCTCCCGAGTAACCAAAGTCCTTGCATGCACTCAACAAACAATCAAAACAATCGAGACCAAATAAGCTAGGATTAACACTAAACTAACTATCACATAAGAACGAGCATTTTTTAAAACCTTTGGCATTCCACGACAACGACGCCAAATTTTGAATCAAACTTTTTAACACTTACTTTTTATTAAAATAAAAAGTTCGTTCGCAAGAGAACGGAGGGATTGTAAGTGGAAAGTTGAATCAAGTAGAATCTCTCGAGGAATGACAATCGGAGAGTAAGAGTGTTCGTTTAAACCACAAATATTATCTAAACACGCGATCAAAATAGGTTGTTTGCTTGTTTTGTTTAGCAACTAAAATAAGACTCTTAAACAATTCAAGTAAAGCATCAAACTGAATTTCAAACATGATAATTGAAATGAGATGATTAAACAACCAAACACTAACAATATCTAAATGTGATTGATGAAATGACGGAAATAAAGGATGCATGAAATCATTTAACAATCACACAACAACAAATCAAATGGACGAGAAAGCAAGAACGATCAAAGAACCCAACAAATTCACAAACCAGTTCAAATAAGAATAGCAACGAAACATTCAAAGCAACGAATTATAAATTAACACGAATTATAATATTAAAACTAAGAATTCAAATTCAAGAAATGAAAACAAGGATCGATCTACGAAAATCACCCAAATCTATTAAAAGACGTGTTGCAGAAGAATACGCCACAAACTATCGACAAGCTATGTTTTGGAATCCAAACTCCGGATCGTGCAAAACAAGAATTGAAATCGAAGAAAAATCAAGCTAAAATTACGAAGGATTGGAAAGAGAATTCAAAAGTTCAAAACTTGGAAACTAGGGTTCCCAAGTGGTGACTTCTTGTGTCTGGTTAGATCGAATGTCCAGCTGAAGAGAGACATCGCTTTTATAGTTTCGGACGAAGAGGGTGTCGTGCTAGTTTCGCACGAAAGTTACGACCTCGATCGACTGTTAATTTGCATCGATTGACGGTGTCTCTTGCGTCGACCACCATTGACATCGAGCGTTGATAGACGATGGTGTGTGGCTCTTGGCGTGTCGATCAACCAAAGGCATCGACTCTGCTTGTGGTTCTTGTCGATAATGCGTCGACGTCGGCGTCAATCGATGGATGCTGGAATTTCTCGGGATGTTGGTTGACAGTTGCTTCCCTATTCCGGTTCTCGTCATTTCAAAGATGAAAAAGAGAATAAGCGTAATTAGAATGACAACTTACGAAACCAGCAAGAAAAAGTGTTAAACGGGAAAAAAATGCAACGGCCTACAAAAGTACTAAAAAGAAGAAAAACAAGAAGAACAACGACCTAAAACCCGTTATATCACGCAAAACAAAATGCAAAAATAAACAAAACACACACATAAATATGTACAAATCAATGGGCGAGAACCCCAAGGTGCAATCTATCAGTTCATCAATTCTTGGCAATGGGTATGATCCATCGAGTAGAACTTATTTAAATCCTTGAATATAAATGCATATTCATCCTTTATGCATTATCTTTGGAGCCATAAACGCATTTAACACCCACTCCTGGTATTGGATTTTCTCAGTGTGACCTTTTTTTCGAAGTTTATCCACCTCTTCATCTACCACCTCCATCCTCGCACAATAATGTATAATTTTTTCCTTAATCAACCTCACATCTAGAGGTACAATATAATAATGCATAACCGTTCGGATGATGTCAAAAAAATCTTTGCTTGTGAAAGCAAACATTATATATATATATATATATATATATATATATATATATATATATATATATATATATAGGGGCGGGTTCAAAAGAGAACCATGTCATTATATGCGAACTTGCGAACTAGCGAACTAATGCTCTTATTATATACCAACAGTCCTTTTATTATACAATCACAGTGCTTTGTTAATATTTTAGTTATATACACCACTAGTGTTTTTATTATACAATATTAATACTTTTAATCAAATAAGGAAATACACAAAACATATGATCCATCCATTTAATTAGATTTAAGGCCCATAATTGACCCTGAGTTCATATATAAGGACATAGTTCTCATTTGAACCTAATTCTCTCTCTCTCTCTCTCTCTAGAGAGAGAGAGAGAGAGGGAGAGAGAAAGAGGTGGGTTCACATGGGAACCAATCCCTCTGTGGGAACTAGGAACGTGCAAAATTACATAGTATGTGATGCTATTTATGAATCATGTACATGTTAATAAGATAATAGTAAAAATCAGGGGAACATAATATAGCAATGTTAAAATATAAGTAGCATTTTGTATTATTTAAATTAGCATCACATATAATGTAATATAACAGCTTCTAAAAATCACACAAGGATTTGGTTCTCACATGATCCTAATCATATATATATATATATTATCGTGAGGTTGGTCACCTTCATTCGACTAAATTCTTATTCTTGTGGTTTTCTTACTTTATCCTTCCACAAATATGAGCACCACAAGTTCTTCACACAGTTTCACATTACTTGCCTTAGTCTCGGGACCCATTTTTTCTTTAAAAAAAATTAACAAATTTTGCTCGGTATCCTTAACCTGTAATTCCTACATCCTTTTATTAGCTTTCACTCATTCCCAATTGTTACTTGATAACCAGACTAATAAATGAATCAATCTCCATCTACTTTGCGAATTATTTCCATAGTTGGGAACTATAAATGTAAGTTATTTTAGTATCTATGATATCATACTATTTTCACCTTTTCGAAATTCCAGCCTAAAGTACATTTAAACTCGGCCTTCCCATTTTCACGTAGTAAGTTATTTTAGTATCTATGATATCATACTATTTTCACCTTTCCGGATACAAATCTCCCCAAGGACACAGGAAGGATGACCTCTCCTATTAGTATGATCTCGGAGCCACTAAATTTGTAGACATATGTGTTCTCCATTTTCATTTACACATGAATCTCCATTTGTTGAAAATAATTATAGAATAGGATGTCCATCGAGCTTCATGTATCAATCACTACTCTTTATACATCACACCCAAAGAATATCTTTTTTATCACTAGGTAAACGTTATATGGAATTTGGACCCCTCTCTCATTGTCTGGGAGAAATTGAAGGGTTCGCATTAACTTTACGGTCCTGTGAGATTGCTTCACCTTACCCTTTAGCATGTGGGCCTTTCTAACTTTATTGGAGACCCTATCAGTAAGGCCTCTATATATCATATACATTAATTTCCTCAATGAGGGTGGTGTTTTTGTTCTCTTCCAAGGTGTTCTCGATTTTTTAATAACATCATCAACAACTCGAGCCAGAGGATCACATATGTTCATGCCCCCTCTCTATCCTTTCACACAAATTCTTTTAGGTGTCCATCCTAAATTAGACATTGTATTTCATATTTAAAGTATTACACACTAATAGAGAGCGACCTGATAAATCCAGGTCGCATGATCATTGATGATCAAAATTATTGGTGCCTTAGGAATATTGGGTACTGACCTTATATCTGTGATCAGAGACCTGAATAGTTTCGAACAACCGTGCAGTCACCTGATTTATCTTCAAGAGACTTTTGGCAACTTGTACATCCTGCAAAATAAAACCTAGCCAAGGCGGAGGATGGCCCCGACATAGGCCCTTCGATTCCTAAGTCAGATAGGGTTTAAGAAATAGGCGAGAGCCTTTAAGTGAGAGAGACCAAAAAATTGTAAAGTGTAAAGAATCAACTTAGAGAGAGAAAGAATGAGGCCTGAGACCTCTTTATATAGACGAGAGAAGTATTTCCCACATAGGGTTTCTCTCTCCTTCCATAAATAGCACAAGTGACTTAAAATTAGGATTTTTCGTATATGTTAAATTCCCATAATTGATAGAACTCTACTATATTAGTCGTGGGCCAATAAGCACGTTATTAGGATTCGGTCCGCAGAGACTCCATAGAATATCACGCGTTAACCCATCAAGGGCCCAGAATCAGGATCCCAACGCTGAGCTACCACTCAACGCCGAGTTGGTATAATAGTACTTATATCAAAAGAGGTTGTCACCTCACATAAGAGTTCGCCACTCCGATGTAATAGGTCGCTACCTTCCTAAACAACTCACCAAGCTCCCAGAAGGATTGCTCCTTCAAAAAAATTAGGTAGCTTACTTAACTTACCTGCTAAATCCTCATAAATACCTTCTTGTTGGCGTCGTGGATATTTGATGTCGTATCAGTCATATAGAACTCACCGACCCGAAAATTTGTGCAACACCAGGTCGCAAGATTGTCGACCATTTAGGTCGTACAAGAGGTCGCACATGATACTGGCAATAGCTCTCATCAGAGGTCGACCTACACTACGTCAGCTGTTGATACCAGCTCTAGTCCAGTACATCCAACTCAATACAGCTGTCAGATTGTACTGTAGCATTAGTGACCACATATTCTAGGTAGACGTTGCAGAGTATACTGTAATATTTATATCCACATATTCTAGGGCAGCATTTGTCATACATTTTGCTATAAATAGCTGTAACATTCTCTAATGTAATCATTAAAAAATAACTGAATAAATATACAAAAAGTTAACATCTGAACATTATCACCTATGTCATATATGAACTTTTTGCTTTTTTCATGGTATCAGAGCGGGTTCTTGCCTGACTCTGAATAACTCTTACCTCTTTATTCTCCTCTTCCCTTCTTATTTCTCATGGAGGGTAACACCATTCCATCACATGAGTCTCAGGGGAGCTCTCATCTAGTAATTCCGAATAACACTCTATCTTCACGAAATTCAAACTCAACTATTCAGCTACAAAATTAGCTTATTTCTATCACGTTAAATGAATAAAATAACCTATTTGAAAAATTCAAGTCTATACAGCCGTTAGAGGATACGGCCTTGAAGGCTACCTCACAGGAGAAATCATATCTCCACACTTGATCGCAGAAGGATCCGTAAACCCTAAGTTCCTAGTCTGGGTAAGGCAAGATCAGCTGTTAGCATCCTGGATTCTCTCTTCTCTTTCTTAAAATATGCTTACCATGATGGTTGGCCTCACATCCTCAAATGAGATATGGAAAACTCTTGAGGCTAACTTCTCCAGTCAAACTGGAGCATGAAAAATGCAATACAAGATGCACCTTTCCCCTATCAAGAAAGAAACCATGAGCATTAGGGACTATGTCAAAAAAGTAAAAACCTGTTGTGACATGCTAGCTTCTGCTGGCTAACCAATTTACGAAGAAGATCAAGCAATGCATGTTCTTACAGGACTAGGAGGAGATTTTAACCCGGTGAAGGTAGTAGCTACATCTAGGAGTGACTCACTCACTGTCCAAAACATTCTACATATTTTTATAAGTTATGAAACCAGACTGGAAGCTGGAAATTCACCAAATCTCATTAATACATAAGCATTAAGCCATACTATCATACTTTCACTACTCAGCTCTCTGGTCAAAAAAGAGAAACCTAGACTGTTGCAGGAGCTAATAGAGGAAGAGGTCGCCACCTTGGAAGAGGTGGCAAAGGAAGGAATAGTGGAAACAGAGGAAGAGGTGGAAGAGATTTTAGACCAGGACACAGGTCGCCTTGTCAAATTTATGGTTACTTTAACCACTCTGCTGACTAGTGCTATTACAGATTTGATGCTGCCTACACTGCACCATCCAACAGTGCTCGGAATGGCTCAAACACTCCTGCGAGCTCCTATCCAGCCTATCCATTTACTCAGTCTATTGATCCTTCTGATCTGTCACTAATGTCCGATTTAGGTAGTGATGCAAGCTGGTCTGCAGATTCTGGAGCCTCTAATCATGTCACCAATGACCTCGCCAACCTCAACATCGACTTAGAGTTCCAAGGCAAAAACAAGGTTCAAGTTAGAAATGGATCAAGTTTGTGCATTTCTCATATTGATAATACTCAGTTTAAGTCCAGCAACAAATCCTTCTTACTCACTTCTTCATGTTCTGCACATAACTAAAAACCTCATTAGTGCTTCTCAATTTGCTCAAGATAACTCTGTGTACTTTGAATCTCATCATACATCTTGCTGTTAGGCTACCCATCAAACCCTTCTCAGAGGCTCTCTTAGGAATGGCCTTTAAAATTTGACATACAGCTCACCAACACCCTTACTACTATTTCATACAATGCACCTATTTCTCTCAAAAGTCAAGACCCTAGTAACTTCATCATCGAGCTCGAAAATAACAATAAGGAAGCGGATTTGCAGTCATAGCATCTTAGACTAGGGCATCCTGCCAATATTGTACTACATAGAGTTCTCAAAAGTTGTAATCTCTCCATTTCAAATAATAAAATAATCTTTTTGACTTGTTCTGCTTATCTCCAAGGTAAAATCCATGATCTACCCTTTTCTCTCTCAGAATATGAATATACAAAACCCTTTGATCTCATACATTAAGATGCTTGGGTTCCTGCTCCCATAAAATCATCAAATGGATTTTCTTAATATGTTTCTTTTAAAGATCATCATACTAGATATACTTGTATCTATCTGCTGAAACACAAATCTGATGTGATTAATGCTTTCACTCACTTACAAACTCTCATCCTTACTCAGTTTCAATCTAAAATAAAATTGGTACAAAGTGATGGAGGGGGAGAATTCATAGCTCTCACGAACCTGTTTCACTCCTCTGGGATCCATCATAAAATCTCTTTCCCTTACACTCCTGAACATAATGGCCTTTTTGAAAGAAAACATAGACACATTGTTAAAAAAGATCTCTCCCTTATCTCTTACTCTCATTTACCTACAAATATTGGGATGATGACTTTACCACTGGTGTCTACTTCATAAACAGACTACCCTCAAAATTCACTCAATACAAAAGCCCTCACCAGCTCCTACTCAATCAAACTCCCAGCTACACTCATCTTAAACCATTTTGTTGTCTCTGTTACCCTCATATTAGACCATTAAATAAACACAAACTCCAATTCAGGTCTCAACCTAGTACCTTCTTTGGCTACAGTGAACACTATAAGGGATTCAAAGTCTTACTACCAAATAGCAAGGTCCTAATCACCAAAAATGTGATCTTTGATGATCTCAAATTTCCCTTTACCAAGAATTCTGGAACTCACTCATGCTCCAATATTCACCAATATATACTTGGTCAACCTCCTCTTATAACAGTTCCCCAAAATACTACACCATCAGCGACCTCACCACAATCATATGCAAACTCACCACAATCACATGTAACCTCATCAAAGTCGCCAGCGACCTCACCTCAACCTCATAATCAACCATATATACTTGGTCCACCTTCTCTTATACAAGTTCCCCAGGCAGGTACCACTCCACTATCATCCGTGACCTCATCTCAATCCTCCGAGATCTCACCACAACCTCATATGTCCCATCACTCTAGCCCTACTCATCAGCAATCTCACTACCCTCCAGTCAATCCAGTCCCTCTACTATTCCTCTTATAGTTAAATTACCAATTATGATTTTTCAACATACTTCTCCTTTTCCTTTTAGACCAGGAATTAATCCTTTTGCAGGTAAACACCACATGATACCAAGAGCTAAAGCAGGAATTTATAAGCCCAAGGTGCTTAGCACACATCTCCTTGATCTCAGGGAGCCCTACTCTTATGTTGAACCTTTAACTCATTCTAGATAGAAAGTTGTGTGAAGAGTATGCAGCTCTTAATAAGAATTAGACATGTTCACTCTCTGAGATACCTCCAAGAAAGTCTCTGATTGGTTGCAAGTAGGTGTTTTTACCGAAAACTCATGATGATGGAACAATAGCTCGGTATAAAGCATGATTAGTCGCCAAAGGATACAATCAAGTGTTAGGTTTTGATTTTTCTGAAACTTTCAGCCGTGTTTTGAAAGCTACCACCATTAGAGTTGTTCTCTCTATATCTATTAACTGTAATTGGTCGGTAAAGCAAATGTATGTTAATAATGCCTTTTTAATGGCAAGCTGGACCCTGAAATCTTCATGGCTCAACCACCTGGTTTTGAACATGATAGTAATAATCTCCAGATGTGCCGAATGACTAAAGCACTTTATGGGCTTAAACAGGCTCCCAGAGCCTGGTATGGAAAATTGCAACCTGTTCTTATTTGATTTGGTTTCTATACTTCCAAGGCTGATAGTTCTCTTTTCTACTCCAACACTTCCTCTGGTTGCATCTGGTGTTGGTGTGTGTTGATGACATTCTTGTCACAGGTAGCAACAAAGATGGAATTGCGAAGCTTATTACCCACCGTACTTCGGCTTTTTCATTAAAGAATCTAGGTGAACTACACTACAAAAAAATCCGGCGATGCTGACGGCCAAATCCGTCAGTATTCCGTCAGTATATGGCCGCCAGCATTTTTGTGGTCAGGATTCCAGTATCCTGACAGCTTTAACGTACCCGTAAGAAATACTGGCAGCATGCTGACGGGCAGCGCCCGTCAGTAATACTCCCCGTCAGTATTTTTCCCTTTTTTTTTTTTTTAATTTTATAAATACTGACGGGCCAGCCCGCCAGTATTGCTGACGGGTCAAGCCCGTCAGCATTTTTAAAATATTATAAAAAAAAAACTGGGTGGGCCTAGCCCAGCCCGCCGGAGCCCAACCCAATTCAAAACCCAACCTGTGTTAATTTAATTCCCCACATGTGGCATGGGTGGGATTCGAACCCCAGACCTCTTGCAAATAGAGGAGTGGTGTTACCGTCTCGCCTTGTCGATTACATGTGAAAGATTATATACTTTTAATATATTTTAGATATAAATTAAGTTATAAATTTTATTTATAATTAATTATATTATATTTATAAATGTAGATTATATTTATGAATAATAATATATAAATGCATAATATTATTATAAATATATTTATATAATATATATATATATATATATTATAAATATATTTATTTATAAATAATTATAAATATATATTTATTATATATTGTATATAAATAATAATATATTATTATTATAAATATATAATTATTATATTTATAAATGTAGATTATATTTATGAATAATAATATATAAAATGCATAATATTATTATAAATATATTTATAATAAATAAATATATATATATATATTATAAATATGATTATTTATAAATAATTATAAATATATATTTATTATATATTGTATATAATAATAATATATTATTATTATAAATATATAATTACTATTTTTATAAATGTGGATTATATTTATGAATAATAATATATAAATGCATAATATTATTATAAATATATTTATAATATATATATATATATATAATTATTTATAAATAATTATAAATATATATTATTTGAAATATATATTTATTATATATTGTATATAAATAATAATATATTATTATTATAAATATATAATATTATTTATAAATATATAATTAATATATTATATTTGTTGATGGTCAATGTTGTCCCGGGGAATCCGAGCTCCAACCAAGAGCCCTTCAAGAGAATGCCGATCAGGGTATTGCCGAGCTAGATTTGTAGGGTCCGCCGAGCAGAGCTCGCGACTCGCCGCCAAACAGGATGCGCGGGCTTCGCTGAAGGCGCCTATGCGGTGCTGCCGACCTCAGGCCCGCGCCGCCAAGCAGAGCTTGCGGACTTGCTGCCAAGATGGGCGCTCCACGCGGTATCGCCGACCTCAAGCCTGCGCCGCCGAGCAGGGCTCGCGACTTGCCGCCCAGAGCCTCGCAAGCTCGGCGCCACGCCGAACTGATATCCGCCCCGAGAGCCGACCTATCCACGCACCTGTCGAGGCCCCGCGCCAAAGGTGCCGCCCAAAGCCTTGCCGAGTTGCTGAGCTCGGCACCACGCCGAGCAGACACTCGCCTCGGCGTTAAACTCTCCGCATACCTGCCGAGGCCCCGCGCCAAAGGTGCCGCCCAGAGCCTTGTCGAGCTGCTGAGCTCGACACCACGCCGAGCAGACGCTCGGCTCGGCGTCAACCCCCCATGTATCTATCGAGTTCCCATGGTGAAGGAGACGAGCTGCCGAACACGAGTATCCCGCTGACCAGGACGAGATCCCCCAAGGGGTACAACGTCTGGGTTACCTTGTCTCCCACTGGTCGACGGTCTCAACGAGTCCAACTATGATATTCAACTAGTGAGTCCGGATAGGTTTGGTTTGAGAAGCACCCGAGTTCGGTTTTAAGTCGGCGGAAATGTCTGAGGTCGGTACTGAGGCGTTGGATATGAGAATATATATTTTTGGAAGGACCAATGAGAGAGTGCCAGGTGTCTAATTTGGGTTTTGATGGAAAACTATAAATAGCCTCTCCAAGAGAGAGAGAAGGACCCCCAATTTTCTAGAGAGAGAAACATAGAGAGCTTTAAAGAGAGAAAGCTTGTATTTCAAGGCCAAGTATCTGTAAAAAGGGTCTGGCTAAGGACGATCCGAACTGATTTTGAGGAATAAAAGTTAAGCACTTTTTCCCACTCGTTTTCTGCTATCTGATTGCAGCTCATTTTACTATTTTTGGTTTTGTATTAGTTGTATTAATCTTAACATAAACAAAATGGCGCTAGAAGGAGGGCCCTTGTGATCTGCAGTCCCACTTGCTCAGTCAGCTCTTCGAATTTGATTCTCTCTCTTCTGCCCGATTCTTCAGCATGGATCCTTCAGAGAGTTCAAGGAGAAATCCTGGAAAGGAGCGCCAAGAAAGGACTGTCAAATCTGGTCCAAACGAGCTCGACCCAGAACAGGTCAGATCGTTCATGCAGCACCCTGCTTTTGCCAAAGAATTTGAGGAGATGATGAAGAAAGCAGCAAAGTCAATCCTAACACCTGAAGCTCTGGCCGGCAACCCTAAGAATGTTGACCTTCGGGAAGGTCAAGCAGAGTCAGATCCGGCTCGGGAGACAATAAAGAAAAATGGAAAAGGAAGGCTGGAGAAAGAGGCCGAGCCGAATGCCAAGAGCAGGCTCGATAGACCCCCCATTGCACGCCGCCTCACTTTCTCTTCCCCTCAAAATGTCTTTGCCCGGCTCGGAAAGACAACCAGCAAAGCACGAGAGGATCTCCCAGTGAGGTCGGCCAACAGCAAAAGCATGGCTGTGAGCATCCCAGGCAAGCTAAACGATGAATTGGCCGAGTTGAAGTTTCTAAAGCAAAGGATTGCTGAGCTGGGGGCCAAGCAAACCAACCCCCCGGTCCAACCCACATACCCGATCTCGCGACCAATTGTGACCAGCTCGGCGTGTGACGACGAGTCCCCCCTATCTGTCCGAATTCTCTCTGAGCCATTAGAAGGAAAGCTGAAGATCCCTCCAATCGCCTTGTACAAAGGAAGCAGTGACCCCGATTCCCACCTCAGTCATTACCAGAATTACATGGACATGCTCGGCGCATCCGACACTTACAGTTGCCGAATGTTCTCCATGAACTTGGACGAAGTCCCTTTGAGGTGGTATCGGTCGCTCCCATGTCATTCAATCTGTTCATGGCCACAGCTGAGGTCCTCATTCCGAGGACACTTTATGGTTTCTAAAGCCACCATTGCCCCCAAGAGAGCTATTGCTACCATAGTACAGCAGCCAAACGAATCGCTGAAAAGCTACATTGCCAGATTCATAAAGCAAGTCTCAGAATCCCAGCCGTGCGGCGACGAAGCCTTGCTCATCCTAGCTCAGAACGGATTGTCGGACAATTCCTTCTTCAAATGGGTAAATAACCAGCAAGTCCCGCAAACCTTCCAAGAATTCCTCGCTTTGGCCGCGTCACAAATCGCAGCCGAACAGAACATGTCAGCTCCAGTAATTTCCTTCCCACAGCACCACAAACCAGCTCGTCAAGTCGACAAAAATCCAAGCTCTCAAGCAATCATGTCCAAAAAACTCTTACAGGACAAACACACAGACCTCCTTGCAGAGTACAACGAAGTCTACTCGATGGCAGCAGCCACAATTTTTGAATGGATCAAAGACCTAGATATCCTTCCCCCAGCTCGGCCGATCAAGAAAGACCCTTCCTTGCTGGACAAAAAGAGGTTCTGCAGGTACCACGGATCGATCGGGCACAACACAGAAGAGTGCCACGACTTAGTCCGTGCCCTGATCAAAGTTTGTGATGATCGGAATCTGCTACCATTCTCAAAGAATCATCAAGTCCGGCAAGAACGAAGAGGAAATAATTAGCCACCCCCACCACCACCCGCGGGGGCCGGAGCCCCGCGAGAAATCCTGACCTTCATTAATACGAGCCGAGCTGAGGAAGAGATTTCGAATAGGAAGAGAAAGATCCTGATCAAAGAGGTTAGGAGCTCAATTCTAAAAACAAAAGTCATGAGATCTGACGTTTTTCATTTCGATGACCAATCAGAAGAACAGGACAAGCTTGTATCATCCTTCACCTTTCACGACTCAGATGCAGCCCCGCTGGACCATCCCCACTCAGACGCCCTCGTCATTACCATGCCCATCCTTGGAATCCGAACTCACCGAGTCCTCGTAGACCCTGGGGCATATGCAAGCATAATCTACCTACCAGCCTTTCGAAGGATGAGGGTACCAAAGGAATACATTGAGCCATGCGAGGACAGGATCAGGGGGATCAGTGGCGGCTATGTGCAGACTCTTTTTCAAGTTAGGTTATCCGTTGAGTTTGGTACGGGAGAAGAGAAGAGGACCATCCTCACAACTTTCAAAGTCATCGACGTCCCGAGCGATTACAACGCTCTTATTGGCAGACCAGCCCTTTACGACCTCAAAGGCGCGATGTCAGTCTACCACTACTCGATCAAATTTCTCGGCATCTTAGGCGAGTGCGAGCACCGAGGAGATCAAGTAGCCGCCCGGGAATGCAGTTGGTCGATCAGGCCAAAGCAAATCAACATGGTTGAGCAAGTGTAAGCAAGCGAAGAACCGATTGAAACAAGTGAGATAAGAAGTAAGGACACGTTGAGCTCAGAAATGGATGCCGAGCTCACAGAAGATGAAATGGAGAGAAGGCCGAGCCCCGGTCAAGACATCACCAAAAATGCCAAGCCCGGCCAAGCCGAGCAGAAAAAGAAAAAGGAAGGAGAGGAACTTTCTGGGCAACAGTGCCGAACAGAGAATGCCGCGCTCAACACGGTCAGACAGAAAAAAGAATTGGAAAAACAAGTTGGAAAAACCGACCTAGAGTCTGTCGAGCAGGAGGATGCCGACCTGAGCAGAGACCGAAGTCGGCGCCCAGGGAAAGAACCAATGTCAAAGTTGGAAAATGTCAAGAGCCAAACAGAGAATGCCGACCTGGAAATCGGGGTCGGCAAGAGAGGTATTGAGGACGAACTGGATCCACGGGGGCCAGGCTTGAAGAGAAAGGCAACTCACGCTGAGGCTGTGGAGGAGCTAGACTGGGTATCGCTCGATGAGCTTGACCCAAACAAACAAGTTCGGGTCGGCCACAACCTCAAGGAGCCTATCAGATCCGAGTTGATAAGCTTTCTGAAAGCAAATCAAGACGTTTTCGCCTGGACACACGCGGATATGCAAGGCATCGATCCTGAGCAGACTTGCCATAGACTCAACATAGACAAAAATGTTAGGTCGGTGATACAGAAAAGGATAAAACTCAGCCCGGACCGATACGAGGCGCTGGAGTTAGAGGTCGTGAAACTCCTCGACAACAAGTTCATCCGCGAGGTCAGGTACCCGGTCTGGGTGGCTAATCCTGTTCTTGTCAAGAAGCAAATAGGTCAATGGCGGCTATGCATTGATTTTTCCGATCTCAACAAAGCCTGCCCTAAGGACAGTTATCCGCTACCTCACATTGACTACATAGTGGACGCAACTGCTGGGCATGAATTGATAAGTTTCATGGATGCCTACTCGGGCTACAATCAAATACCGATGCACCCAGAACACCAGGAACACACATCGTTCTATTCGGCGAGAGGTCTCTACTGCTACACAATGATGCCCTTTGGCCTGAAGAACGCTGGGGCTACCTATCAGCGCTTAGTTAATAAAATGTTTGCTAATATGATAGGAAAGACTATGGAAGTCTATGTAGACGACATGCTCGTCAAATCCTTGTACTCAACTGATCACATTGAAGATCTGAATAAAATGTTCTCAGTTTTGCGTGTTTACCGAATGATGTTAAATCCAAAGAAATGCTCATTTGGAGTTAGCTCAGGAAAATTTCTGGGCTACATGGTAAGCCAAAGAGTCATTGAATCCAACCCAGATAAAATCCGAGCTATAACTGAACTACAACCTCCCAGAAGCATAAAACAAGTACAGAGTTTAACTGGCAAAATGGCCGCTCTGAATCGTTTCATATCCAGGTCCACGGACAAGTGCAAACCCTTCTTCGAAGCAATCAAGAAAAATAAAACTTTCAAATGGACTGAGGAATGCCAAGCAGCCTTTGAAGAGCTCATAAATTGCATGGCAAGTGTGCCAAACTTACAAAAACCAGTCAAGGAAGAACTGCTGCATCTCTACCTAGCTATCTCAGCGGCGGCAGCCAGCTCGGCACTCGTCCGAACTGATGAGCACGGACAGCATCCGGTGTACTACACGAGCCACGCCCTACATGATTCCGAGCTGAGATATTCGGCCATGGAAAATCTAGCATTCGCCCTTGTCACCTCCTCAAGAAAGTTACGCCCGTACTTCTTGGAGCACAGAATAGTGGTACTGACGAGCTTCCCATTGAAACAAATCATGCACCGCCCTGACACTTCAGGAAGGATGATCAAATGGGCAGTTGAGCTCGGACAATTCGATATAACATACGAACCAAGAACAGCCATTAAGGGGCAAGCCCTGGCCGACTTCATAGCTGAATTCACTCCGGCGGTTGAACCAATTTCGGCAGAAGCGGAGCAATGGTACATGTACGTCGATGGATCCTCAACAACCGGACGAGCTGGAGCTGGAATCGTATTGGTAAGCCCCGAAAAGAAGCCTTTCTGCTCGGCCGTACGTTTCCAGTTCCCTCTGACCAACATGAGGTAGAGTACGAAGCTCTTCTTACCGGCCTGGAAGCAGCCACCTCAATGCGGATCCGGAATCTAAAAATTCAGAGCGACTCCCAACTAGTGGTGAATCAGATCAACGGAGAGTATGAAACCAAGGAGCCCAGAATGGCATTATATCTTGAACTCACAAAAGCACGCCTAGCCGAGTTTGAAGCTGAGGTCGTCCACGTATCACGAAACGATAATGTCCCAGCAGACTCTTTAGCTAAGCTAGCATCGAGCCTCAGAGTTGAGGAGCTGGATACAGTGACGGTCAGCCACCATTCAACAATGGCACTCGACGCCGCTGCCGCTTACTTGGCTAGTCAAGCTGAACAGAACAAAGAAGTTCAGAATCGAAAGGAAAGCTGGATGAAACCATTCATACTTTACCTAAACGAAGGGGTGCTCCCAGAAGACCGARCTGAAGCACGGTCAATACGAACAAAGTCAGCTCGGTTCACCATTGTAGATGGGCTGTTGTATAAGAGAGGGTATTCCATTCCCTTACTCCGCTGCTTGAACGAACAGGATGCCGAATATGCGTTGAGAGAAGTACATGAGGGCATCTGTGGAAACCAAGCAGAAGGACAATCGCTAGCTCACAAACTCATCCGACAGGGACATTATTGGCCGACCTTGAAAAAAGACGCGATTGAGAAGGTCAGAAAGTGTGAAAAATGCCAAATGTTTGCACCCCAGATCAACTCTCCCACCGAAGCCCTCAATTCCATATACTCACCATGCCCGTTCGCTAAGTGGGGAATAGATTTAATTGGACCGTTACCGCAGGGCAAAGGAGGAGTGAAATATGCAGTAGTGGCAGTGGATTACTTTACCAAATGGGCAAAAGCGGAACCATTGGCATCTATAACCGACCAGAAGATCATCAATTTCGTTTGGAAATCGATCATATATAGATTTGGGGTGCCACTCTCAATAGTATCGGACAATGGCAAGCAGTTCGACAGTAAGAGGTTTAAGGCATTCTGCGGAGAGCTAAGCATCAAGAATAATTTCTCCACACCATATCACCCTCAATCAAACGGACAAGTCGAAGCGGTTAATAAGATCCTTAAATACACGCTAAAAAAGAAGTTGGAGGACCTGAAAGGTAGCTGGCCAGAAGAACTACCCGGTGTCCTATGGTCGTACAGAACAATGCAACGCTCATCTACATACGAGACTCCCTTCTCACTCGCCTTCGGATCAGAGGCGGTTATACCGGTTGAGATCGGGACACCTTCATACCGAGTAGCACATTTCGAGGAAGAGAAAAACGACATGGCCTGCCGAACTGCACTTGACCTCCTGGAAGAAAGAAGAATGGAGGCCGAGCTAAAGAATGCCATCTACAAGCAAAGAAGCGAACGTTATTACAATTCAAAAGTAAAGRCCAGAAACTTTAAAGTTGGTGACCTGGTCCTCAAACGCATCTTYGGGCCAAATCAAGGCGCCCTCAAACCAAAATGGGAAGGACCATTCAAGATATCAGAAATCCTCCAACATGGGGCTTACCATCTAGAATACTTAGACGGAAAGAAATTTGCACACCCCCGGAATGCTGTATACCTCAAAAAATATTATCAATGAAATCTTAGTTCTCGTCATGAATCAAAAGTGCAGACCAACAAAGCAAGGGACTTAGCCCAAAGCTAAAAAGAGTGATAGACCGACCTCATTAGGGCGATCCCGCTCGTAAGAACATTGTCGCAACTTTTTGCATAAAAAGTCCGAGCTCAACGTGCCGAGCTCAAAAAGAGTCGAAACTCAAAATTGACTCGACATGTTAAAAAGAGCAGGATCTCAAAAAATCCGAGCTCAACGTGCCGAGCTCAAAAAAGAGTCGAAACTCAAAATTGACTCGACACGTTGAGAAGAGCAGGATCTCAAAAATCCGAGCTCAACGTGCCGAGCTCAAAAAGAGTCGAAACTCAAAATTGACTCGACACGTTGAAAAGAGCAGGATCTCAAAAATCCGAGCTCAACGTGCCGAGCTCAAAAAGAGTCGAAACTCAAAATTGACTCGACACGTTAAAAAGAGCAGGATCTCAAAAAATCCGAGCTCAACGTGCCGAGCTCAAAAAGAGTCGAAACTCAAAATTGACTCGACACGTTAAAAAGAGCAGGATCTCAAAATTCCGAGCTCAAATTTCGCCGAGCTCAAAAGAGAGTCGAATTACTCAAAAGGGGGGGGTGGGGTGGCGTGAGAAGAGCAAATTCATAAATTCCGAGCCCAAAATGCCGACCTCAATTTTGCCGATCTCAACAATCCAAGTTTGAGCTCGGATTTAAAAAAAAAAAAAAAAAGGCAACATGCATGCATGTCTAAGTCATCAAAACCACCAAAGGAAAGCAAGCGAAAAATAAGCTAAGTATAAAAAAATAAAAGGAAAAGCCGGCCAGAACAAGCCATTTCGAATTAAGATCAGAAGTTGTTCAGCAAGTATTAAGTTTGGCTGCCCAAAAGTGACAGGCCATAAGAGTACAGAAAACGACAACACAAACTAGTTCTCGCCATCCCCARCATCATCATCATCCTCCTGCTCGTCCTCATCAGCATCCATCTCCTCACCACCCCCCATGCCATACTCCTCCATTTTCTCGGCAATGTGCTTCTCGAACTCAGGAATAGAAGACCCATTTTTCAGCATTTGGAGAGCCTCCTGCATGGTTGAGAGATACGAGGCACTCATCATTGGCCCAAGAGTCTCAGTCTTGTACTCTTCGACGCCCACAGCCTTTCCTCGCCCGTAAGTCTCCTCTATCTCCTGGGAACGAGTGCGAACCAACTCGGCATGCCTCTGAACCAGCTCGGCATGCTGGGTCTTCAAATCATCCAAGTCAGACAAGGTCCGCTGAGTCGCCCCCAATGCCGCCTCGACAGACTGCTCAGCCTTCTTGGCCCGAGCCATCCAGGAGTCACGATCAAGAATGAGGTCAGTGCACTGGCTATGGGTTTCCTGAAGAGCAGAGAGTTCTCGCTGGAGCCGAGCATGATCCTTTCGAAGTTCAGAGAAATTTCGATGCGCTAACTTCATAGAACCGAAGGCACGACAAAGGTTCATTTCGGTGAAACCGACCTGGCTGTCCCCGTCAAAGCCGGATACCCAATCATTCAGGTCTGGGTTCCAGCTCCGAGCCATGCTCTCCGAGAACTCGGAAAAAGGATACTCAGCAGATGACCCCCCGGCAGCGTTCGGGGCGTAACACCCCGAATAATCATACGCGTGAAGAACTGAAGGAGGACGAGGACCTCCATACACGACCTCCTCGTGGTCGACAACAATATGCTCTTGGTGAGAGCTTCCCTCACCAACCTGAGGGGCTGGAAAGGACTCAGGAGGAGCGGGCAGAGACGAGGAGCCAGTCTTTTTCTTCCTCTTTCCACCCCCAGTGGCAGCGGGTTTCTTGGCCGGCATCTTGTTCAGCTCCAAGAACTTGGCGGCTCGATCAAGCGCAGATAGAGGCATAGTTCGGTCGAGGAAAGGGTAAAACACTGCAAAAATGAAAAGTAGAACTCAGCAAAACGCGAACAAATACGCCACTCAAACATATAATACACTGCCGAGCATAACATATGCCGAGCAGAGGCACGCCGAGCTGCTGAGCTCGGACCAAAAATCCCACTCGACGCAGGCGCCGACGCCCAAGCGATGAGCAGCCAACGCCAAGCAGGACATGTGCCGAGCAGAGAGATGCTGAGCAGAGAAACACTCGAGTTGCTGAGCTCGTACCAAATATCCCACTCGACGCAGGCGCCGATGCCCAAGCGATGAGCAGCCAACGCCGAGCAGGACATGTGCCGAGCAGAGAGATGCCGAGCAGAGAAACGCTCAAGCTTCTGAGCTCGGACAAAAATCCAACTCGACGCAGGCGCTGACGCCAAAACGACGAGCGGCAAACGCCGAACAGAAAATTTGCCGAGCAGGAGTACCCCAGATTATGGAGATCGGCTCGGCAGCATCAGTTAACAAACAGCCCAGAAACAATAAAGTACTCAGCCAAACAAACATCACCAAACAAAAAACATAACCCATCAACTTGAAAATGACGAATAAATCATCCAACTCATCAGGAATGGAGGGTCCGAGGTGAGCACGGAGCGGCGAGTCCCTAAGCCCAGCCCTTCGGAGTTTTGCCTTCGTGAGCAATACTCTATAATTTCTTTGCTCCGGATCAGAATTCAAGAAGGTAAACAAACGAGTGACAAACTCCAGGCTGGCTTCTTCTGCTCTGCGATACTCTGAAAAGAAAGGAACAAACAATAAGGATTAGATCGAAATAGGAGAAAAGTGTTCAAAGAAGCACTAACCAAATTTCATAAAAGAGTTAGGGGGAGGATAAATTGATCCATCGGGGTTCCGCGTTTGCCAGTCCCCCCCGACGTAGAACCAACGGGACTCCCAGTCATGCAGAGAGTCGGGGAGACTGGTCACGATATCCTTAAAAGTCCTTGACCGAACTGAACTGTAGTAAAAGCCTGAGTCTGCCCCACCTGCTGCTTTAAAAATGTAGAGCAACGGATCTCCTCGAGAGACGGGGCTGGCCAATTATGGAGGTTGAAAAGTACGAAGAGGCCCAATATACGAGCGACGGCCAGGGGATGGAGCTGAAAGATAGGCAATCTTAGGTCGTTCAAAATGTCCGTCAATARCCGGGGAAGTGGRAACRAAATGCCGAAGCGTAGGCTATCCGAGAATAGAGTAGTACACGAGGCCGGCGGACGGTGAATCTGCTCCGCTTCATACGGAAGAAAAAGGTGGACCGATCCGGGCACCCCGCAGTCGCCCCGATACACTACTACATTATTGTCGACCAACCTGCTTTGCTCCACAGCTATACGAAGCCTCCGATCATCCCACTCGCGTGGGGGAGGTCTCTTCTAGTGACCGACCAGGGTACGATCACCCGGATGGTCCGACCAGAAAGCGAGGGTCTCGGGAGACGGGGGCCGCGCAGCAGCTTTAGGTTTCTGAGATTTCTTCGCCCCGAGCGGTCGTTGGTTGTCATCTTTGGGGAGCCCAGGGGAGTTGTCAAGGGGCTCCAAGTCGGCCAAACCCACTCCAAAGTCTTCACTAACGGCCCCGGTGCGGTCCAGACTCAAAGTCGGCGTCCGTGCCGACCCACCAACTGAGTTCTCGCCCGGGTAGTTGCCTTCGCCGTGCAACGACTCAGGGAAAGGTCCACTCCTAGGCCCGTAGGAGCCACCCTACCCAAACTGACCCCCCGGTCTGAAGGGTTGGGAATACCCGAACTGAGGGTGATCGCCGAAGTTCTCATTTGAAAATTGCTCAAAGGCAAAAGGTCTCCCTTGACCAAAACCTCCCCGGGCCGAAACTGCCGTACTGATTGAATCCAGCCCCAGGGTACAAACCCAGGGGGAAGAAGGGCTGTTCGCCGCCCTGACAGTTCCCCTCATACCCACGTGGACTATCCGGGGAATAACCCGAGCTATAAGACATGGGAAGATATAAGAACAAAGAGAAAGAAAGGAATTACCTTGAACAACTAAGAAGAAATCCAAGAAGAACCGAACGGAGATGGTGTGTAATGAACCGAGCAGGGTATCACGGAATTAGAGCACAAGTAATTTTCTCTCAAGGAAAGATGTGTTTTGAAAGAAGAAGAGAATCAAGATGGAGAGGAAAATTGCGAAATGAGAATGAGAGGAAAGGAGAGAAAGGGCTGGCAAAATAAGGAGAAAAAGGGGGGAATCTTACCCCATAAATGTCCAAAACAGACATCACATGCGACTGACCAAGGGTACGGAGGACAGACCTGCCAAAAGCTTACAAAGATTCCTGAAAAAGCTTCCACCACGGAAACACGAAGCGGTCAAACTGTAGCTGGGACCGACTTGAAGGGCAAGGCACCGCACGCCTGGAGTAGCTCGGTTCCCATGGGAAGACAGAAATCGATGAGCCCGAACCCGACCACGCATACTCGACTCCGCGCTCAGGGGCTTGTTGATGGTCAATGTAGTCCCGGGAATCCGAGCTCCAACCAAGAGCCCTTCGAGAGGATGCCGATCAGGTTATTGCCGAGCTAGATTTGTAGGGTCCGCCGAGCAGAGCTCGCGACTCGCCGCCGAACAGGATGCGCGGGCTTCGCTGAAGGCGCCTATGCGGTGCTTGCCGACCTCAGGCCCGCGCCGCCAAGCAGAGCTTGCGACTTGCTGCCAAGTTGGGCGCTCCACGCGGTATCGCCGACCTCAAGCCTGCGCCGCCGAGCAGGGCTCGCGACTTGCCGCCCAGAGCCTCGCAAGCTCGGCACCACGCCGAACTGATATCCGCCCCGAGAGCCGACCTCTCCGCGCACCTGCCGAGGCCCCGCGCCAATGGTGCCGCCCAGAGCCTTGCCGAGTTGCTGAGCTCGGCACCACGCCGAGAAAACACTCGCCTCGGCGTTAACCTCTCCTGCATACCTGCCAAGGCCCGCGCAAAAGGTGCTGCCCAGAGCCTTGCCGAGCTGCTGAGCTCGGCTCGGCGTTAACCTCTCCGCAATACCTGCCGAGGCCCCGTGCCAAAGGTGCCGCCCAGAGCCTTGCCTAGCTGATGAGCTCGGCACCACGCCGAGCAGACGCTCGGCTCGGCGTTAACCTCTCCGCGTACCTGCCGAGGCCCCGCGCCAAAGGTGCCGCCCAGAGCCTTGCCGAGCTGCTGAGCTCAGCACCACGCCGAGCAGATGCTAGGCTCGGCGTTAACCTCTCCGCATACCTGCCGAGGCCCCGCGCCAAAGGTGCCGCCCAGAGCCTTGCCGAGCTACTGAGCTCGGCACCACGCCGAGCAAACGCTCGCCTCGGCGTCAACCCCCCGTGTATCTGTCGAGTTCCCACGGTGAAGGAGCCGAGCTGCTGAACACGAGTATTCCGCCGACCAGGACGAGCTCCCCCAAGGGGTACAACGTCTGGGTTACCTTGTCTCCCACTGGTCGACGGTCTCAACGAGTCCAATTGTGAAATTCAACTAGTGAGTCCGGATAGGTTCGGTTTGAGAAGCACCCGAGTTCGGTTTTAAGTCGGCAGAAATGTCTGAGGTCGGTACTGAGGCGTTGGATATGAGAATAGATATTTTTGGAAGGACCAATGAGAGAGTGCCAGGTGTCTAATTAGGGTTTTGATGGAAAATTATAAATAGCCTCTCCAAGAGATAGAGAAGGACCCCCAATTTTCTAGAGAGAGAAACATAGAGAGCTTTAGAGAGAGAAAGCTTGTATTTCAAGGCCAAGCATCTGTAAAAAGGGTCTGGCTAAGGCCGATCCGAACTGATTTTGAGGAATAAAAGTTAAGCACTTTTTCCCACTCGTTTTCTGCTATCTGATTGCCGCTCATTTTACTATTTTTGGTTTTGTATTGGTTGTGTTACTCTTAACATAAACAATATTTATAAATGTATAATTTATATTATATTATATTTATAAAAAATTAATTAAATTATAAATATATAATATTATTTTATATGTATTATAATTATAATATTATAAATTATATTTTAAATAAATTGTTGACGGCTTGCCCGTCAGCATATATATTTTTTGTTTTTTTTTAATTAAAATTATATCCTGACGGGTTAGCCCGTCAGGATAATTAAGCTGGAAAATTCCCGCTCTTTCTCTGACAGGATGCTGACGGGTTTACTTGCTGACGGCCACGGCCGTCAGCAAACCCGCCAGCATTTTTTTCCGCCAGTAATACCGTCAGCATTGCTGACGGCTTTTTGCCCGTCAGCATATCCACCAAAACTGTCGGGTTTTTTTGTAGTGCTACATCATTTCCTAGGTATTAAGGTCTCACACATAGCTCAGAGTCTACATCTAAGTCAGGTCAAGTACATGAATCTCTTGGAAAGAGCTGGTATGGCTGAAGCTAAAGCCACCCCTACCCCTTATGGTAGTCTCTCCTGTCCTATATAAGTACCAAGGGGAACCAACTGTTGATCCATCATTTTATAGGAGTATTGTTGGAGCTCTTCAATATATTACCATAACTATGCCTGATATTTCGTACAGTATCAATAAGGTGTGCCAATATATGCATTATCCTCTCAGTATACATTGGCGAGCTGTCAAGAGAGTTTCGCTATACCTTGCCGATACAATTCCTTATGGAATCACCTACAATGAAACCTCATACTTTACTCTCACGGGATTTTCAGATTTAGACTGGGTCGGCGATCTGGATGACAGGAAATCTGTTACTGGGTTTTGTATCTTTCTAGGACACAATATTGTCTCCTGGTGCTTCAAAAAGAAAACCTTTGTTTCCAGGTCCAACACCGAGGCTGAATATCGCAGCCTAACTCATGCCACTACAAAAATAATGTGGATTTGATCCTTACTTCACGAGCTTCAAATCACACTTCATGCTGCTCTTAAAATTTGGGTTGAAAATCAAAGTGCTATTGTTGTTGCCTTCACTCCTTTTCTCCATGCTTGTACCAAGAACTTTGAATTAGATCTTCATTTTGTTAGAGGCCTCATTACGAAGCACTTGCTTCAGTTTCAGTTTGTTCCCTCTGTTGATCAGACTGCCGATGTCTTCACCAAGCCACTATCTCATCAATTCTTCATTTGACTCTGAAATAAACCATATGTTCTTCTGCTTGCCGCACTCAAATTGAGGGGGTATAATAGAGAGTAAACTGATAAATTCAGGTCGCATGGTCATATAGATCTCAACGACCTGAAGAAGTGTGCAACACCAGGTCGCAAGATTATCGACCATTCAGGTCATACAAGAGGTCGCCAAGAGATCGCACAAGAAGCTAGCAATGGGTATCATATGAGGTTGACCTATACTACGTCAGATGTTGATGTCAGCCCTAGTCTAGTACATCCATCTCAATACAGATGTCAGATTGTATTGTAGCATTGGTGACCACATATTCTAGGTAGATGTGGCAGAGTGTACTGTAGCATTTCTAGCCAAATATGATATGGCTACATTTGTCATACATGTTGCTATAAATAGCTATAACATTCTCGCCTGTAATCATTAAGAAATGATTGAATGAATATGTAGAAAAGTTAACATGTGAACATTATTACCTATGTCATATATTAGCTCAAAGCTTTCTTTCACACACCTCCCATGTAATGCCATAATCAATTATGAGAATGTTAGGATGTGCTTTATCACTTCTACTAGAATATTTTGTAGTATGTTATTGATTAAAAGCTCACATAGGAACAAAATAATGGAAGGAGTTACCAAAGTGGAGGACTTGTCACGTTGATATGCGAGAAATTATATAATTACTAATGGTTTAAAACTATACGTTTGTGCGCTGCATATTGTTATATATATATATTTTATTTCTCGTATATATATTCTTGTGGATGGACGAGCACCAATTGCATATTTTTCATCTATTTTGAAATATTTAATTGCTGGATTAGTGTGACAATGATCGTCGGATTGATTCAGCGAAGTAGTACCACATTTACCGTCTTAGAGGTAGGGTTAACGGTAGCTTCTACCGCTATGCAACCGCTAACACCTAACGATTCCACTAACCGCTTAGGAGACAATAAAGAGGTGTTAACGGCAGGCTTAACGGTCACCTTACTGTTAACACTACCATTACGAGCTAACAGAGAGGTGTTAAAGGTGAGCTTAACGGTGGACATACCGTTAGCTATAACGTTAGGAGGCTGCTGAAACATATTAACGGTCAGCTTAACGGTAGCCCTTACCATTAACGTCACTGTTAAGGACAGACAGAGAATATCTGCGATAGGTTAATGGTAACATTAGCAGTAGCTCTGACCGCTAAGCTACCGCTAACGAGCCCAGAATCCTATTTTTGGAAGGAAACTTCTACTCCCAGTTTTGGAAACTTATAAATACCTTCCATACTTTAGAAAAAATGGGATTATTGACATTCCCCGTGTTATAAGGTATCGAGTAGAGTCCCAATTCATCTATCCATAATGAGATTGAAGATTCAAGATTCAAGATATAATCCTTCATTCCCCTTCTTACTGAAGAACAATGTTTGATTTTTTATTTTTCTTTTATAATTTCATGAACACCATGTGTGAATAGTTTATTTACTCCAGTCCTTGTGACATTGAAACCTTCATGAAATTATATTCTAATCAACTCCCGTGATATTTGATTCGTTCTTCATATGAGATTGTTTGTGTTATTCTATTTACATGACATTATTGTTTGATTTCTGATTTCAATTGATCACCTAGATTAAGGATTAGATATCAATTTCTAGAAAAAGAGCTACAATCTGTGTAATTTATGAGGTTTATATTTTCCTTGTAGCAACTAATGGTCGCGCATCACTAGGGATAACATAACATAAGTTTATTAACCGAGCTTATGAGTTTATTGCTTAGATTAGCCCATTTTCCTAGTGTTTAATGTTGTTATTAGATTAAATATAGAAAGTTTATTCTAGGTTATTCATTAATTCAGTTCAATTGAAGAGCTTGTCTTGATTAAACATTCGGTAAGGGCAAATTCGAGTAGCAGAGCTTATTGCTATTTAGGTTTAGTAGTTTCATATGAAAAGTGAATTATGATATTACAATTGGTTAGATGAATCAATTTAGGGTAGAAACTTAACTTGGACTGGAGTTTTCTCATTATTATCAATCTCTTATTAATTCCCTTACGTGTTTCGTTTCTTTGAGTTTATTTACTCTTATCTTTATTCATTTCTTAGTTTTCATTAAGTAGTTCATCATCTTTTACCCAATTCTTATTTTAATACCAATAATTACAAATTAACCCACACTTCTCATGCGGTCGACCTTTGCTTACCACTTGTACTAGTTAGTGAAGGAAAGTTGGGGAAAAATAATTACATTAAATTTATCGCATAACGACGCGCGGTTAAATTTTGGCACCGTTACAAGGGAGTGACGCGTTTAAATTGTGATTTTTACGTATTAAGTATTTTTAGTTAGAACGAGTTCAAATTCTTGTTTGGTATTTATTTCAGGTGAATGAACTTGAGATCATCCGGAAAGAAAGATTTGCACTTCTATCCAGAGATCACCAAAAGAGATCGCGAGTTGAGAAAGAATTCTAGAAAAGAAAAGGAGGCATTGGAGACAGAACAAATATTACCGAGTTACTTATCCGAGGAGTCTTCAAGTGACATCGAAGAGCGAGAGGATATCGAGATTCACATTTATCTAGAGAAAATGTAACAATGGCAGGAGTTAGAGAACGCACGTTGAAAGAGCTAGTTAATCCCAATCTCCCACAAGAACCACTTTGCATCACATTTCCAACCGTGGAGGATGCTACATTCGAATCGAGATTAGGTTTAATCCATCATTTACCATCGTTTTAATGACTAAGTGGCGAAGATCCGCACAAGCACTTGAAGGAATTCCATGTCATACGCACGATCATGAAGCCCGCCGAAGTAACTGATGAACAAATCAAACTATAGGCGTTTCTATTTTCATTGAAGAACCTAGCCAAAAAGACTGAATCTAATACTTGCCATTGGGATCCATCACCACGTGGGGAGCGTTCGAAAGAGTATTTTTACAGAGGTATTTTCCCACATGGAGAGTGGCGAACCTTCGTAAGGTCATTTGTGCAGCAAGGAAATCACAGGTGGAGACATTGCATTAGTATTGGGAGCGATTCAAGAGGCTCATTGCTAGTTGTCCTCAACATCAAATGGGCGAGCAATTATTGATACAGTACTTTTATGAGGGTCTTTGTCTCAAGGATAGAAACATGATAGATGCAGCGAGCGGAGGAACACTTATGGACAAGACACCTACAACAACAAAGGTGTTGATCTCGAACATGGTAGCGAATTCCCAATAGTTTGGCAGTCGTGATGTTTCATTGAAGTAGGTAAATGCGGTAAGCACTGGTTCGTTGCAAGCACAAATCAAGGATTTAACATCCGTGATCATTAAATTGGCTACGGGGGGACTTCCTAAGGTTCAACCAAGCATTCTTTGTGAGACAGTAGAACATGTCACTGATGATTGCCCACGACTCCATGCCGAGATCGAGGCACATGCTAATGTAGTGGGGGCTGGAAAAGGTCAAGGGAGGAAATACGATCCATATTCCAATACTTACAACCAAGGATGGAGAGATCATTCGAAATTTAGCTATCGAAATCAGCAAGGGAATTCCTTCCGTGATTAAGACCAGAGACCACCTAAAAATTTTCAAAGGGGGAAGAATTTTCCAATACAATATAATAACTGACCTCAAGCGGAAGACTCATCCCCATCGCTCAAGGAGATGGTGAAGTCTATTTAATCGAACACCTTGAAGCTTCAACAAAAGATGGATGAATACCAGTACGATAATCGATCCAGTATAAAGAATCTCGAAACTCAGGTGAGTCAAAGGGTGGACCACATAAGCCAGCTGGATGCGCGAGGAGGTGACCGATTGCCTCCTAAAACTGAAGAAAATCCAAAGAATGTGAGTGCCATTACATTATGGAGTGGTTAGAAACTAGAAGGCCCGGAGAATCCAGCACGCGAAGCGGAGGATGGAAACGAGAAAGATAAAGGAGAAATGGAGCAGGCATGCGCTAATAACAGTCCGCATGAACGTACAAATGGTGTCCATAATCCCGTCGTTTCACCTACCAGAGCTGAGTTGTTGCCGTTTCCATCAAGGATTAAGTGCCAAGTTAAGGAGGACAGGGAGAGGCATGTGCGAGATGTTTTCAAGAAGGTGGATATCACTATTCGCCTTACCGATGCAATAAAGCAAGTTCCTTGCTATGCCAAATTCCTCAAGGATCTTTGCACCCACAAGAGAAGGTTCAAAGGAGATGAAAAGTTATAATGGGAGAGAATGTGTCAGCCGTGTTCCAAATGAATTTGTCGTGGGAACGAAATGATCTGGGTATGTTCTTTATTCCTTGCACGATTTGTAATTTGAGAGTCGAGCGGGCCATGTTAGATTTGGGGGCTTCGATCAATGTTATGACGCGTGCCATTTTTGATTGCTTGAACGTGGGCCCTTTAAAGAAGACTGGGGTATTAATTCAACTCGCCGACCGAAGCACCGCATACCATGATGGTGTCATCGAAGACGTTCTTGTAAAAGTTAACGAGCTAGTATTTCTGGCTAATTCCTATATGCTAAGCATGAACTACACCGCCTCAAAGTCACCACCAATCTTTTTAGGGCAACCTTTCTTGAATACTTCTCAGATGAAAATTGATGTAACTCGAGGTACCCTCACGATGGTGTCCGACGGTCACCTTACTGATTTTAATATTTTTTGACGCTATGTAATGTCCTGATTGTGATAACTCTGTTTATGCACTTGATTGTTTTGACTATTTAGTGCAGGAATTTCTAGAGGTGCACAATAGATACGAGCTCGAGATGGCTATCACACTAAGTTTGGGGGAAGACTCTTTGTTGTTGGGTCATCCAATAACAGAGCCAAGCTGGACGAATGAGGTGCGTGAGATGATTTTTGCATTGCAGGTACTCAAGCCGTAACCTAGTCGATATGATGTCAACTTCGTTAAGCTTCCCGAGTCA
This sequence comes from Phtheirospermum japonicum, assembly GCA_014905375.1. Lineage (NCBI taxonomy): Eukaryota > Viridiplantae > Streptophyta > Magnoliopsida > Lamiales > Orobanchaceae > Phtheirospermum > Phtheirospermum japonicum. The sequence goes on from BMAC01000951.1 coordinate 286,108, forward strand.
CACCAAAAGGTTTTTCCATCCACTGTATAAGCACCGGATCTCGAACTTAAGTCCCTACAAGAACACTTGAAATACATCTTTTTTGGGAGAAAACTATACGTTGCATGTGATCGTATCATCACGCGTAGACCCTTTCAGGAGGCATCCCTGTTACGAGTATTAAAAGAGAACAAACAAGCGATTGGGTGCACGATAGCGGACTTGTGAAGAATAAGTCCATCTGTATGCATGCATCGCATCCTGCTTCAGGAAGGTGCCGGACCATCTAGGGAGCCTCAACGACGACTGAATCCACCCATGATAGAGGTGGTGATAAAAGAAATACTCAATTTGCTGGAGGTGGGGGTGATCTATCCAATCTCTAATAGCCGATAGGTGAGTCCGACTCAAGTTGTTTCGAAGAAATCAGGGGTAACCGCTGTTAAAATCAAGAGGGAGAATTGGTTCCCACTCGAGTGCAAACATGATGGAGAGTGTGTATCGACTACCGTAAGCTGAATGCCATGACTCGCAAAGATCACTTTCCCTTGACATTTATTGATCAGATGCTCGATAGGTTAGCAGGCCATTCTTTCTACTGATTCTTGGATGGTTTCTCGGGATATTTTCAAATCCCTATAGCTCCCGAGGACCAAGAGAAGACGACCTTCACATGTTACTTCGGCACTTTCGCTTATCGTCATATGCCATTCGGACTATGAAATGCACCGGCCACTTTCAAGAGATGTATGGTAAGTATTTATTTGGAATATGTTGGCGAGGCCATAAAAGTCTTTATGGACAATTTCAGCATTTATGGTGGCTCATTTGAGGTATGTCTTGAAAATCTTTTGTTAATTTTGAAACGATGTGTTGAAACCAACCTTGTGTTAAATTCGGAAAAATATCATTTTATGGTGGAGTAAGGTATTGTTTTAGGACACATCATCTCGTTGAAGGGAATTGAAGTCGATGAATCAAATATTGATATTATAACTGCATTGCCTTACCCCACAAATGTGCGGGAAGTATGTTCTTTTCTTGGCCATGCAGGGTTTTACCGACGATTCATTAAAGATTGTTCGAATATAGCGGCCCCGCTATGTAGGCTTTTACATCATGATGTGGAGTTCAGCCTCGATGACAATTACAAGATGGACTTTGACACATTGAAAAATGGGCTGACCACTTCTCCGATAATCCAACCGCCAAAGTGGGACCTATCATTTGATATCATGTGCGATGCTAGTGATTTTGATTTGGGAGCTGTGTTGGGACAAAGAGTTGGTAAGGCGGCTCATGTGATCTACTATGCTTCGAGAACTTTGAATCCCAATTTTTTGCATGTAGTTGTGTTGTTTTTCTCGTGTTTTTAACTATAGTTTTGTGTTGTTTATAGTAGTTTTTAGTCAAGTTTCGTTAAGTTATTTGGTTATTTTCTCGTTTTGTTGCTTTTTGTGTTTCTCTTTGATTTCATACTTAATATGGTTAAATGGGATCTATTAATTTGTGGATGGGTGTTATTTTTGCTAGATTTTAACAAAAAATCGAAAAGAAGGTAAAATGGGACCTCAATGCACGTTTTGACGCAAGCCAAGGCCCGCCACCACACACCCGCGCGCAGCTGCTCGGCAGCTGTCGAGCGTAGCCGAGCGCTGCTGGCCACTTCCGCCCAGGGTGCCGAGAGGCCCGAATCCTGTCGATAGAAGCTGCCGAGAGCGTCGAGCCTTACGAGAAACACCTGCCCGAGAGCTGCGGATGCCTGCGCGCCACACCTGCCGAGAGGTGGTCGACCACTGTCGAGAGCTGCCGAGACCCAGCACCCACACTTGCCGAGAGCGCCGAACGCTGCCGAGAGCAGCTGCCAAGAGCATTGAGACCAACCGAGAACACCTCCCCAGAGCCATCGAGAGCTGCCGATGCCTGTGCGCCACACCTGCCAAGACCTGTGCGCCACACCTGCCGAGAGCTGTTGATTGACTGCCGAGAGTTAGCGATCGACTGCTCGATAGCGTGTTTTTGCCCAAGCCCGTCAAGCCAAAGGCAGTCGATTGACTTTCGTGCTAGTCTATCGAATGCACCACCGAGAGCTTCCAAGATCAGCCGACAGCGTCCGTACACACCCACCCGATGCTGCCGAGAAGCGCGCGCCACGCCCGACCATCCCTACCGAGCCCAGCCCAGCGCCGAGCCATCTCGGCTAAAGACGACATTTTGTTTTGTAGTTTTTAGTGATGTTGAAATAAGAAAAGTGGGTTCATGGCTCGGTATTATCGGAATTCGATTGCTATGTAAGAATCAAGGGGTTTTTAGCTTAATAGAATAAAGGAAAACGAAACTAAAATGGAAACTATGAAACTAAACTTACTAGGAAATGTAAAATGCAAGATGGTATGATGCCTCGGTCGTATGCCTAAATTGATAGTGCAAAGTAATAATGAAAATAAGCAATAGAAAACAACATTTCACCAAGTACAAGCATGAAAGCCTAAGGCACAACTATGCATAAAAACTCAAATAATGAAAATTAGCAAAAATTGAAAACAACAATTGAAAGAGTATTAAAAGTTGACGTAAAAATTTTAGTATTTTTTAAAAATAACAAAAAAAGATTTGATCTACGATGTAACATAAACCCATGCATGAAAATTAAATTCAAAATAAAGCACATGAAATACTCAAAATAAAAATGATCTGAGACTCCATCTATGATCGAGACGTGTCACTCATCTAGATTTCATGGACGATTCACAAGATCTAACAAGAAATCAAAGAGCTAAGAAAAAAACTATAAATTGAAGAATAAGAATGAAGTCTATGAAATATTCAAAATAAAAACGATCAAGGAATCGATCTATGATCTAGATGTGTCACTCACCTAGATCTCATAACCAATTCACAAGATCCAATAACTAATCTAAGAGCTAAGGCAAAATTCATAAAGTGAAGAACAAGCATGAAACTAAAGGAAAGTTTACTTGAATTAAAGAGAAAATCTCAAAGCTTGAATAATATTACAATCAAAATAAAATTCAAGGGAATACTTAAATTCTTCTTAGGCTTACGAACCCAAGGAATTGCTTGAAAATAAATCTAAAGTCTAGAGAGAAATAAAGTCCCAAACCCAAGCATGGATTGGGAGGAGGTTGGATTTACAAAAAGATACTAAGGTTTTATTTATAATAGGTTTAATTAGGGGTAAATGGGTCAATTAAGACTTATAAGTTTGAATGTCCCATGTTTGACCAATTTTGACCCAAAATGGTCATTCTAGACCATTTGGGTCGAGTTGGGATCGATTGGATCGACAATTTTGTGAAATGGCTTGACATTGGCCGAGACGGCTCGGCGCTGACCTGGTGCTGTAGGCAGGGATGGCCGGGCGTGGCGCGCGCTTCTCGGCAGCATCGAATGGGTGTGTGCAGACGTGCAGGGCAGCTCTCGATGGTGTAGTCGATCGACTGCCTTTGGCTTGTGGGCGTGTGTGGAAACTTACTGTCGAGCAGTCGATTCAACTGGTCGGCAGTCGATTGATAGCATTCAATAGACAGCTCTCGGCAGCACTGGGCAGGCATAGCGCTGGGTCTCGGCAGCTCTCGGAAGGCTTGGCAGGGGCGGCGCTGGCTCTCGGCAGGCATCGGCAGTTGTGCGTAGGTGCGCGCGGGCGGGCTCGGTAGCCCTCGGCAGTGGTCGGCCACTCTCGGTAGGCTTCGGCAGGCATGTGCAGCAGCTGCGCGCGGGACTGGGCGGGAAAGGCCAGTAGCGCTCGGCAGGTGCCGAGCAGCTGCGTGCGAGACTCTTCTTGGCTAGAGCCAAATTGAGCCAGGGGCCGATTTTTACCTTCTTTTTGCCTCCTTGTTAACATCTAGCAAAAATAACTCCCATCCACAAATTAATTGAACCCATTTAGCCATATTTAGTATAAAATCAAAGAGAAACACAAAAAGTAACAAACGAGAAAATAACCTAATAACTTAACGAAACTTGACTAAAAACTACTATAAACAACATAAAACTCTAATTAAAAATACGAGAAAAATACCACAACTACATGCGAAATAAACACCCCACACTTATCAGTTTGTTCGTCCTCAAACAACGAAAATAATCGAGAATGTACATGCAATGAACATTATGTAAGAAGAGAAACCCTTGTGTTTATCCTTATTAATATGATGAAAGTATCAACATAACTCGTTATCGCCAAGCATTGATCGTATTACCCCTTCTCAAATGAGAACCAAATCGATGACTTCCACACAAATGGAATTTTTGAGGGTGTTCGCTCAATTCACTCAAGTGTTTGTTATATGGGACTTGTATACGCTCAAAACGGACAATGCGTGCACCTCGTCAAGATTTCACAAATTGGAAACTCAAAATTGCCCATTGTACATGATTGATAAGGAATCAAAAGAGGTCTTTATTTTGGTTTGTAGTGTTGTCTCTTTTGTAAGGTATGGAATATATGGATATAGTGGCTAACACACGATCAAACGTGATCAATAACACACAAAACCCTAATTTCTAGAACCCGAAACTTATGATCACTTCACCCTTCTCAAATTACCAAACTTTCATTCGAAACCCTTTCGTTCGTACACACTCTTTTTTGACTTTAGTTCACAACACTTAGAAGCTTTCTGAATTTGCTTCTTTTTAGTAAAATTAGCCTTTTTGAACATTAGGCTTTCCACTTGAACGCACGCTTCATCACTTTTCGTGATTTGTGTTGGAGTTTTATTCTCTTCTTTGTTTTTTTTTTTTTTGGTATAAGCAACTCAAACCCGAAATCCACAATTGACTTCCCACACATTTCTAGTCAACTAACAACATACACTCTCACCTAACAATTTATGAAGATATAAGAGCTAATATTGAGCTCGACAACAAAAACTGGGCATAGGCTCAAGGGGGCTCATTTATGATTTTTAAGTAGCTTATATATTTGAATATGGCTTGAATAAGGGTGATATATGTGCCTCGAGGTCATTTCCAAATTCAATTATGTACGAGTAAAATCAAGCCTCCTCCTTGCAATTTTCATAAAAATGCAAGCAAGCCAATAATTCACACAAGGCTACTCACTAGTTTGCACCAGGTTTTGGAAACAAAATCAAAAGAATTTTTAGAGCTTTGCAATCTTTTCATGAGTAGATGTTGATTATATATATATAGGCTTGTTTTGGACGGAGCATAAAAAATCAACTCCTTACAAAAGATGGCATAAACATTTAAAAACCCGACAAGTAAACTATTCACACAACAAGAAAAATGGAAATTAGCAATGGATTTTTCCGTTGTTAATAAGTTATTTCCATTGCAAAATTAAAAATAGCAACGGATTAGCAACCGACCAAATCCGTTGCTATAATGCTCGTCGCTAATTATTAGCAACGGAAATAATGTCCGTTGCTAAATTTAGCAACGGATTAATTCCGTTGCTAAATAGAGACAAAAACATTTGTCTCTAATTAGTTGATATTTAGCAACAAAAATAAATCCGTTGCTAAATAGAGACGGAAAATCTGTCTCTAATATGGATTTTGAGCAACAGAATAAGTTCGTTTCTAAAATAGGAACTCTGTTTTTAACTATTTTAGCAACAGAATAGGTCTTATGCTATTTAGCAACGTATTTTCTGTCTCTAATTTGAAAATTTAGCAACGGAATAAACTCATTGCTAAAATAGAAACCCCATTTTTTGCAACAGAATTGATTATCCGTTGCTAATTTTAATGTATCAAAAACAAACCTTCTTCTTAATATTTTACATTTTTACCTGTAAACAAATATTTTTCAAACAAATACTAAATCACAAAATAAAATAGAAATACCTCAAATTTAACTCAATCCAAAAATACAAAATGACAATTAAAATATTATCAATCGAAAAAAGTGACAACATATCCAAAATACAAAATGACAAACAAAAATAATGTCAAATGAAAAGTCACAACATTTATAATGCACAAAGATAAAATAATAATATCCTTAATGTCAAACGGCAACATCCAAAAATGCAAAACGACAAGCGAAATCTTGTTGGAGGAAATGTCATGGTTGCGGAGGTGGTCCACCTTGTCGTCGAAAAAGCTCCATCATTTCTGCCATTTGTGCCTGCATCTCCGCACGAGCAGCACGCTCCGCCTCTAAAGCCTGCTGCAAATTGGCATCCCTCTCTATGTGTGATGATGTCGCAGAGGAAGAACTAGAATGAAAGTCGACATATTTATGCTTCACACTACCAGTTCCATACAAGCACTGCTTCTTCACCCGCCTATTAAAATATATAGTTAAATAATACTGATTACAATATTGTACAACATAATTTACTTTTCAAATATAATTTAATATAAAATACAATTTAATAATATATTATTATGCATTTTTCAAATATAATTTTATATATATAATAAATAATAAAAAATTATGAAAACTGTAACAAATACTAATTTTTACTGCATACAAAATTTTGAATATCCAATTTTTTTTTAACATCAGGATACCAACAAATTCTATTCTAAGTAGACTCTTTATCAACTTCATGAACACTTGAATTTATCATAATCCTCAACCTTCTAACATCCCTTTAAGTACATTGAACTAATTGCTCATCATGTTTCCTATGTAGGCAGCCCTCTACCATCTATCCCATTAGAAAGAATGTCAAGCAAGCCACTTTTAAAGACAAACAGACAATCATATCTCACAAATTATAGCCCACTAAATTAGACTTGACCCTATTTATCAACCTTCCACTTGTTTAGGTTCGTTTCTATGTAAGCATGAACAAACACACAAGATGTCCTAATTACAATATTGTTGCCTCCATAGTACAAAAACCCATAAAACACTATAATAGTTGCAAAAAAAAAAACTCAGATCGAACCAAACATCAAAAGACTTTGAAATAGTTGCATTCATAAAAAAAAGGCTCATTTAAAGGCACCACCAAAAATAGAAAAGAATTTCTTACAAATTGGTTTTCTTACTTACTTCTTGTTCCCGATTTGAGTGATATGTAATCCTTGAGGAGGTAAAAGCCAGCAATACCTTCACCGTCACCACCTACAACAAACAAACGTAAAATGCATCTATGAGAACAAAGATATTTATAAATCTTGCAAGAAAGTAAAAATTCATATTTTGATAAATTAATTCCTCAAAGGAAAATAAGTCCCAATAAGAATCAAATCCAGTCAGAATTTTATTTAGATTTTATTTATTTGTTTTTACCTAAATCATTGAACAAATTACAAGTTGTAGCCTCGAAATATTATCAGTAAGTCCATCAACTTAGTTGTACCAATTATGAATGTCTCTTGATTCTTAATTATCACTTTTTGGTGATAATATTTAAACGGTCTTTCAAGAGGTTATGCATTTTAAAATAACCTATCAGCAAAGCATTAAAATATTCTCAACAACTTTTCTGATTGAATTTTAAATAAGAGCCCAAATTAAATAGCCACTATTCAAATATATTTCAATTACGAAACTTCTTAGTGCGTCTATTTGACAAAAATATGAAAATTTGTTCAAGAACTTGCTTCTATTATTAGTTTAGTAGCTTCTAGAGAGGACTAAAAGGATGACGGCTTACAGAGTAAACACAAGGATATATTGTAACATGAAGCCAAAAACACMCAACACACAGTGGATTTAGAGTTAACAAGGAGATTATACTGAACTTGTAGGTAAAGATTKGATTAGAATCAAAGCAATAAAAAACTCAGACAGARCATACATATATATTTACATGACAGCAAAAGAACCAGAATTTATGCTTGTTCTCTAGATAAACCTTAACTGGAAAGAACGCGGATTTAGGGAGTGTTTGGAAAATGAAAAATAAAAAGGATTCTCAATAATTTAAAGGAATTTAACAATTGAATTATAATTAAACTAATTTTCCTTGATTGAATGTCGAAAAGCCGATCCCGACCGAAGTATTTATGAAGTGCAAAAGTAGCATCACTAAATAAATTTACACTAAATAATTTCTTAAATGTTATCAAATTATACGTGTCTGGGCACATTAGGCTGAATGAAAACACTACCCAAGCAGTTAAGTTAAACATGCTAGCTAATCTCAGGACCTCTGTAGGCAAGCCCCAATTTATTTCAACAATTAAATTTAGCACAGTGAAAACAAACAAATAAGTAAACAAAACTGCATCTATTATATCAAGAGTCCAGAATACCTCCAACTGCAAAAAAAAAAACAAAACATAAAAGTGTTCTTTTTTATGCCTAGCTTCAAATCATATTTATTCAAAAATGGTTGATTATGCATACAAATCACTTGTTCTTAAAAAACCTTGGTTTACCCTTGAATCCGTAACTAATACAATTAAGCATGGGACGCAATTAAAATTTCAAAAATAAAAAACAAAGCATACACTACTAAATCAGAGGTTTTAAATCGTCACCTACGGCATTCAATTAGAATGTCGAACCAAAAGACACAACACAAGTTTGTTCGTGAAAAAAATATAAAAGAAAACTAATAAAAAGATACTGGAAAACGATAGAATTTCAACAAATATATGTGAAAGATCATGGCTGATCTGCGCTTCAACAGCAAGAAATAGAATCAAATCGGAGCAGAGGAAATAAGTACCGTATCAAAGGCGCGAGGGCCGGTGGCGTAGGGGAATGTTTGGCGTCGCCGCTGCTGACTTTATGGCCACTGTCCGAGACGAGTGGGGCCGAGAATGAGACGAGCAATTTGAGACGGAGTGAAAGAGGTTGGGATTTTTCGAGTGCATTTATTGGGGGTTTATTCTCAAAATTGTAATTAGGGCAGAGGGGAAAATAATGGGAAAATAATTAGGGAAGGGAAACTTAAATTGACAACGGCGAGTGGGAAGTTGCGAATGGAAAACGAAAATAAAAGAAAATGAGCGGGAATAGAGACGAAAAATTTGGGGGGAAACGAGCGGCGAATTGCTGGTTACAGAAGAGAATGGAAAAGAATGAATGTGTTCAACTGGATGGGGTGAGACTAATAATTTTGGGGGAAAACTTAGAGACGAATTTCTCTTCCATTGCTAAAACTAATAAATTAGAGACGGATTTCTATTCCGTTGCTAAAACTACTAAATAAAATAGGAAATGTGAAAATATTTAGAGACAGATTTCTATTCCATTGCTAAAACTGATAAATAAAAAAGAAAATAGGAAAATATTTAGAGACGGATTTCTATTCCGTTGCTAAAACTGATAAATAAAAAAGAAAAGTGGAAAAAAAATTTACCAACTGATTTATCGGTTGCTATTCCGTTACTAATTAGAGACGGACCATACTTCCGTTGCTAATTAGAGATGGATATTAATTCCGTTGCTAAATTAATTAAAAATATTAATTTTAAAAATTATTGAAAATATCGGTTGCTATTCCGTTGCTAATCTGTCTCTATTAGCAACAGAAGAATCTGTCACTAAAAATCCGTCTCTAATTTCTTGTTTTTCTTGTAGTGTCAAACCTCCAAGCACTACTGTAGAAAAGGGAATTCATGGCTATTTATCCACGGCGGTTCTGGAAAACCGCCGTTAAATATGTTTTTACGGCGGTTTTCCAGAAAACCGATGTTAGATCCTTCTGTTAACGGCGGTTTTCTGGAAACCACCGTAGAATCTTACATTCTACGGCGATCTTAAAAAAACCGCCGTAAAAACTTCAACATTCTACGGTGGTTATTTGAGAACCTTCGTAAAAACTTGACGCCAGCTGATTTTAACGGCGATTTAAAAATATCGTAGAATGTTGAGTTTATACGGAGGTTGTTTGTGAACTGCTGTAGAATGTATATATAAAATAAAAATACGGAAAGAAAAAGAGATCACAAAATCAAAGGCCACGTCACAGATCTTCGTGCTCGTTGATCTACTGATCTCCACCGTCCATTCAAAAAAAATCTATTGACCCCCTTCCTTCTTCTTTCCCTCTTCGTCATTTTTCCAAACCCTAAACAACCTCCTCGATGCTCGCCGATCAGCGGCGATCCGCCGCCGCCTCATCTTCGCTGGAACGATTCGTCCTCGAGCAAGGGTAAAGGCGAATCGGTTAATTTCCACAGATTAATTCATTCAAAGAACCACAGGCTTCTTCACAAAATCCGGAGTGGGTTTCTAAGAGATTTGAGATAAAATCGAAGGCGAATGAGGTCAATTCGGTCGTAATTAAGAAATCGAAGATCTTAATTAAAATCCCCGGTGAAAACAAAATATGGAATTTGAGGCCTCCAAAGCCAAAATATGGAATCGGAGGCCTCGAAAGCCAATACGCTGGCCGATGAACGCGAATTATGATGGTATAGTGAAGAGTAATAGTCCATCGCCATTGACGAATCAAAGCAATAATAAATCAGGAGAAAATGGAGGACAGAAGAAGAAGCAAAAAAAGAAGCTGAGCATTTTTCTCTCTCTATAGAAAGAGGAAATTGAAGAGGATATTTTCTCGCTGACCGGATCAAAGCCGGCGAGGAGGCCCAAGAAGAGACCAAAGTTCATACAGAGACAAGTAGATGTATTATCCCTAATCTCAATTAACTCGTCTAATTCGTTTTTTTTTTTTTTAACTTTTGTGGAATTTGAAGTCTCTTTTCTTGGATCGTGGCTGGTGTTGATAAATGCAGATTCATACAAAGTATCTGAAAATTATCTAAAGGTATTATAGTCTTTAACAATAAGGTTAGATTTCAATTTGATGTTTGCTGGTTACTGATGCAGAGTTTTGATTTATACAGGGCTAATAATTAGATGCGCAATCAGCTGACAGATGATGATTATGCCCCACAAATGTTGTTTCTATGGAGGTTTCAAGGTGTGCTTGGATTTCAAGATTTTGTAATGGAATTTGAAGGTATAATCTACTGTTATCTTGTATTTGGAAGGAAGAACAAGTGTTCTTTTAGGTTTTAATTCAGATTTTTTTCACCCCCTTTTAAAGTTGATCTCCTAAAGACTGCGAGATGACGAATGTTAGTTCTTCTAATTATCAATTGTAAATATGGATTTCTTTTTATCTTCTTCTAGGTTTTTCATTTAAAGTACTCATTTTTTGCTATTTTCATTTTTATCATTATTACTTATTGAAGATTTTGTCGATATGTTTGTTTTTCTAGTGACGCCATAAAAATCGAAATGGGCTTTTCTGTGCAGTTCAGTTGTAAAAATCCTAATACGAATAAATTTTAAACTTATTGATATCTTTTTTAATTAATTCAGTTTTTTCTTGATAAAGGAATCAAAATGAACATTGATGAAAAGAAAATAATTACCTGATGAACAAAAAGTTATGTGCTCAAATACCAGAGCTATAACTTTCTTTGATTTCTTTTGTTCGAGTGTTCAGGGTTCATTCAAATTTGGTGAGGAAAAAGGAATTGTTGGTCTCCTCATTACCTCATATAGGTGCCTTTTTTTGGCTTCATTTTGACTCTGCTATTTTTTAATCCCAGTTTTGTTTACCTGCTCATGCTATAAGAGGGCAGGTGTATATTAATATGGAATTTAGATTTGCATGATAAGATTGGAATTGATAAATAAATGTCTTTTGAGTAAATATTGATGGGCTTCACTTTGGATGCAAGGAGGCTTTTATTAAAGTTTTTTTTCTTTTTTCTTTTTTCTTTTTTCTTTTTTAAGTTCAGACTTTTTCTCCAATGCTACTCCATTGAGTTGGTGTGTGATGTTAAATGGTTATTAATTAATAATTTCTAAAGCTCAATCTAGTTAATTATAAAATCTAATATATATATACTGTCTCTTATACACATCTAGATGTGTATAAGAGACAGGTCGCCGGAGCTCCAGCCGCATCGCTCCTCCTCCGTTGTGAGGTACATGGCTGATCTTGGAAGATATATATATATATAGATATATATATATATATATATAATTTATAAATTTGAATATTCAATTCGTTTACACCGTAGAATTAAATTAATCTGAATCTGGTCTTATTTGGATCCGAGTCTAGTACCGCTGACCGAACTGGGATCCATTCATATAACCAACTCTCAACCCAATGACAAAAGATGAACCGTGACTCCGGTCTAAGTTTTTATCTGCACCGTCAAATCTTCGTCGGCGATGCATAGATTCCCCTAGATTTCTCATTGGACCACTTGAAAGAAAAAATATCTGCTATTTTCTACGGTCTTTGGCGCACTACACATCCGACTGCACCTGATTCCCATGGCAATCTCAAGGTACCTCTTATAAGCTCGCTCTTTGTCTTTCAGCTTTTCTACCGTTCCTTATATTATTGATTGTATCAATTAATTATTTCCTGTTTACTGGAAGATGACAATTTGCAATTCAGAAAGCATGAAAAAAAATGTTTCGAGTTATACATCATGTGAGCTGAATGAAGTTGGTTTATTAGTGACTGAACAGTCTAATCTGTCGTTTACTGGAGCAAATTTTAATTCAGCACATAAATTTGATCAATCCGTCTCATAATTAGATTATGTGAGCATTTGTTTCGAAGATGCTCTTGACAGACTTATAATTAACATTTGAATTGTGAACGACATGATATCCTTCTTATTTCATTTATTGGGTATTTGAAAAAATTGCTGATTTTGAGCAAACTGACAGTTTTAGGCAAGTTGCACAATCCCTTTCCCCACGTGCAAGGACTTGGATCCACGAGTTAACTCATAGTCAAAAATCACCTGCAGTCGGTCTCCATCACATCTCTAGCAGATTTTACTCGCATCACAATGTTCCTCGTGGATGGTTTTCTTCACATATTTAGTTGTGGGGATACTAAAGAAACTTGTGATTATAATATATTTACTTTTCTTTATTAATATTTAAGACTTTAGTAAGGTAATACTTGTGAGTTTAATCTAGTGGGTGGAAATGAGATGTTCTGTCACTATGGAAGAGAAAATGAATCCTATTCTGGAAAAAATTTGTTTGGAAGATTCAAACTTGAGAAACTTTCACCACATGTCTTTTGCGCTCGCTTTTTTATAGTCATATAGATATAAGTTCAAAATTTTGAATTTCAGTCTAAGATTTGTATATTGTAGTTTTGCACTTGTATGATTAAATAATTATTAGTTGTTGCTCCTTAGCATAATAAATTTCCTACTTTTATTTAATTTTGGTGCACCTACTTTCATTTTTTTAAAATTCTTTTACTACTTTTTAAAAGGTATTTTTTAAGAACTAACGTAAAAAGTACACTAATTAACGAGCGTTCTAAAAAGGGATATAAAAAGTGCGCCAATTAAAGACGTTTCTATAACCACCATTAATACAAATTTCTTGACATCGGTTTTCACACTTGCCGTTGAAAGTGAACATATTACGGCGGTTATAAAACCGCCGTTAAAACTCATTTAAAACCTTCATTAAATCCTGCTTTTTACGGCGGTTTTTAGAAACTGCCGTAAATGATAACGGCGGTCGATATAACGGCGGTTCAAAAACCGCCATTAAATCTCCTAAAAAACCGCCGTGAATTTCCCTTTCAGCAATAGTGAAGCATGTGGAGATTGCTCAACAATGTAATAAAGACACAAAAGACATAAAAACGACTCAACCATATAAATACGCAATTAGGAAGCGTCGCTTCGCCATGGCTCGAGTAAAGAAAGACAAATCATGCTTGTAACACCCGGACCCGAAACACCAACCCACCCCAAACTCAAACCATGCAATGCCCTCATTAAATTTTAATGAAAAACAAGTAAAAAGTGGGGTGAAATAGAAACTTTCTTAACCGAGCGAGTCTGGGTCAAGCTCGGTGGGGTCCACTTAAGCATTCAAGCATTCTAGTCGAAAAACGAGCATGGCTAGTTTCTCTTGGCTCCATGAACGCTACCAATCTTACCAATTCGGTCAATGTTGGAATCGAAGAACAACACACTAGAAAGTAAAATCACACAAAATCAAAATCACAAGAAACTAAGTACATAAATCAAAACAAAAAAGGGTTTTAAAAGAACTAAAAGACAACAAATTCTTTTATTTTATTTTTTAAAATTTTGAATTTTCTGAATGTTTTTGGATTTTTGTAATAAGAAAGAAATGTAAAAATAAAAGAAATAAACGAAAAGAACATGGGTTGCCTCCCAAGAAGCGCATGTTTTACTTCATTAGGTCGACGGACTCCCTTCTTGCTTAAGGTGGAAAGAGAACGGGAGGATCCACCAAAACATTATCTTCCTTGTCAGAAGGATCCACTCTTTGGAACGTTCTCGAGACATTGCAAAGCCCAAATATTATTAAAAAGCAAGCATTCCAAAGATCATCTCGACTCGATGTTCGGGTGGAATGGTGGTTTTGTAGTTGCCCAACAACTCATCTAGGAATCGATAGGAATAGTGGCCGGCTAGTGTTCTCATTGGGCAAGTAGAGATCGCCTCGGGTAGATCTTCGGGTGGAATTGTGGGTGTGACCGTCTTTGATGCTTATACTCAAACAAATTTCACCTTACGAGCCATGATATTTTGCACGATCAATGATTTTCCAGCCTATGGTAACTTTTCAGGTTATGCAAATAAAGGAGCTAAGGCATTCCCCATTTGTAAAGATGAGACAAGTAGTATTTGGCTGAAGAATGGTAGAAAAAATATGTACATGGATACCAGGGCTTTCTCCCAAGTCAGCATCCTTATAGAAAAAAAAAAGAAGATTTTCAATGGGAAAACTCTGGACCGAGTTGCTAGATCGCCATTATCCGGACGTGCAATTCACGATCGTGTTAAAGATATTGATGTTGAGTTCGGAAAACATTCTAAAAATGTCTCAACGGGTGGTTGGAAGAAGAAATCCATATTTTGGGGTCTACCATATTGGGAACATCTGTTGGTTAGACATTGTATAGATGTGATGCATGTTGAAAAGAATGTATGTGACAGTGTTATTGGAATATTATTAAACATTCAGGGTAAGAAGAAAGATGGTATTAACTCTAGACAAAACTTGGTGGAAATGGGGATCCGGGAGATGTTAGCACCGAGAATAACTGACAAGCGAACTTATTACCTACCTCCAGCTTGTTATACCATGTCAAAACAAGAGAAAATCAGTTTTTTGTGATTGTTTGAATAAAATCAAGGTTCCTTCTAGTTATTCTTCAAATATTAAAAAGCTCGTTTCAATAAAGCACCTGGAATTGGTTGGTATGAAATCTCTTGATTGTCATATCTTAATGCAGCACATACTACAAGTTTCGATTCGAAGCTCATTACCAAGAGATGTGAGGCGTACCATAACAAAGCTTTGTCATTTTTTCAACGCAATTTATAGTAAAGTTATTGATCCTAAGATATTAGATGATTTGCAGGCCGACGTTGTTAAAACTTTATGCGAGTTTGAAATGGTTTTTCCACCATCATTTTTTGACATTAAGGTGCACTTAATTGTCCACTTAGTTTAAGAAGTTAAGTTGTGTGGTATGGTTTTCTTGAGGTACATGTACCCATTTGAGAGATACATGGGTATATTAAAAGGATTTGTGAGGAGTTGTTCTCGTCCTGAAGGGAGTATCATTGAAGGTTATGCTGCCGAGGAGGTTATTAAGTTTTGTAAAGACTACTTAGCAATTTTTGAAACTATTGGAATTCCTAAATCTCGCCACGAGGGAAGGCTTGCAGGAAAAGGTATATTGGGATGAAAGCATTTTTTGCGAATTCTGAAATGCGCATTCAGGCACACAAACTCGTATTGCAACATATTTCTGAGGTCCATCCATACCTCGACCGGCACATGTCCATTTTAAAACAGTAGAACCCTTCCAGGGATGAGATATGGGTGACCAGAGAACATGATCACACATTTTATGAATGGTTCAAAGAGACAATAATGCAAGAGTTATCTAGGACACCTAATAACATCACCTAAACAGTCAAGTGGTTAGCATATGGTCCTGCTTCACATGTGAGGTTTTAAGACGGTTATGACATCAATGGGTATACATTTTACACGAAATGTAAGGATGAAAAAAGTGTGTTGCAGAATAGTGGTGTCTCAATAGTTGCATTAACGAGCGATTATTCGAGTGTGAAAGGTAAAGGATGAGTGGATGCTTCTATGTTGTTCTATGGGGTCATTGAGGACATTTGGGAACTTGAATATAAATTGTTCAAGATTCCTCTTTTTCGATGTAGTTGGGTCGACAACGAACGGGTGTGAGGGTTGATGATTTGGGATCCACATCAGTTAATTTTAGTCGGTCGGGTTATTAGGATCCATTTATACTTGCATCACAAGCAAAACAAGTCTTTTATGTTTCTTATCCTACCAATTCTAGGTGGTCTCTGGTCCTCCCTATCAAAAAGAGTATTGTTGGTGTTAGCGATGTCGTAGATGAAGACGAGTATGACCACTTTGATGAAACCCCACAATTTCCCATTGGTATTAATGAGCCTCCAATAACCTTAGGAGATGGTTATATTCGCTCTGACCATGGAGAAGGAGAGTGGATTGACAATCAAGATTAATACACTTAACGTGTAAGATTATTTTTTCGGATGGTGAGATTTACTCAGTCATAATAAATTATAGCAGCTGTTTTTGACTCATTTTTCTCTCAATTATAAACAGACATCCTTTTGATGGGAACCAGCTTTATACGGGGTTAGGAATCGACTCATCACTGTGTCTTCATCTCCATGGTGGTTTCTCATTATTTTTTTTTTTGTGTGTGTGTAAAAAAAAAAACACCTTTTATTGTTGTTTCAGTCTGGTTTTGTTATTGGTAGAGCTCCCTTTGTTTTGGTGGATTTGGTTCTTTTACCAAAATGCTTGTTATGAATGACACTTTGTAAATCATATTGGCAGTTTATGTAAAATTTTCAGTTTTCCCAAGATCTTGGTTCTTTTTTCATACAACTTTTCGTTCTGGTGAATTTGGAAGTGTTTAGCAAAAATGCTTGTTATGAAAGCACTGTAATGGCATGTATTTGTTGGTAAAGGCATTTGTCATTAATAATATATACAGTTAAATTATGGTCTTTGGAATAGTTGAATGGTGTAAGTTAAATGTGGTTTTATTGAAAGCCAAAATTCTCAATTGTGTTTTTGTAATGATCTCATGTGTAAATCTAATAATGGTACTGAGAAGGAGGTAAGGATATGTAAGGAAAAGTAATTTTCATCAAAGATGGTGTCTGGTAATAAGAAGTTTGTTGTTTGGCAAGAGTTAACTTTATTTGTGAGAATTTCTATAACTATGAGAAATGCCAGAACTACTTTTGTATTAGAGTTAACAATATTGAAGCTGTATAGGCCATTTTTAACAGTCCCTCCAAGTACCAAAGTTGTGTTGCTTGATCCTTCACAAGAATCTAAATGAAGCTCAAAGAAAAACATGATATCGAAGAACAATTTGCCTCCAACACATTAAATTCTTGGTTATATGATGAAGGAGATATGATTTTTCAGTATAAGTGAATGAGACATGTAAGCTTCAGAGGTTTGACATAATTATCAATATGTAATATTCAAACCCGTGCCTAAACAATAAGCTTTCTTCTTGATATTTTCCTGCTATAATATGTCAGTAGCTGATTTATGTAGATTTGTCCTTATTTTTATTAGCTTTTTAGTTCGTTTTTCTATTTGTTTTTGGTATAAGTTGGATGATTTAAGCGTAATTCCGTATATTAATAGTTCCAGCTTATTTTACCGTATTCTGATCATAATTTATGCAAATAGGTGATGTTTCGTTGTTTTTCACCTTACAGCTAAGTAACCAGAAGAGTTCAGCGCATAATTAGATGAGGTTGATGTTCAAGAAATGGAGAACGAGCTTTCTAGTGAACGAGTAGCAAAAAGATTGAGAAATTAAGACAGACGCTATATTGCGTCGATCGACGCGATCGTCGACGTGAGCCATGATCCACGACGATCGACGCAGAGCCGACGCAACATTCTGAAGCGTCGATTGAAGAGGCGTAGGTCGACGCAAGGTCAATGCAACTTTCTGAAGCGTCGATTGAAGACCGCGTCAGTCAATGCACCCGCCCAGCCGACGCGCACACCCAGTCCGCGTCGACGCCGAGACCCAGCACGCGTCAGTCAACGCAACGTCGACGCGACGGCCTAGTTTCGCGATTTTAGGGTTTCTTGCGCGCCAAGACTTGTTATATCTATAAATACCCTCCATATTTCGGATTTTCAGAAAACACACGCCCTTTTAGGGTATTTTAGCTTATAATAAACATAATTCCACATCTCATAACGAGATTTGAAGACGGAGATCAAGGATCGAAGAACAACGCGTCCAAAACATCAAATTCGCGTTCGGGATTCAATCTTCGCCCAAGATCGACGTGCAACTCCGGAATAGCTGGAGCTTTTCATTGCTTTTATTAGTTACAATAAGTACTCTAAACTCTTAGTTAATTTCGTAGTTAGTTGCTTAGTTAATTTCTTAGTTAATTCTAGTTTTAATAATTAGTTTAATCGTTTCATGCTTGGATATTGGATATAGGATATTGGATTACTTTAGTTTATTTATGTGATTGATTAATGTTAGTTGCTCGTTCTTAGATTCATATGATACATTGCTTAGTGATAATTTCTTATGTTCATGCTCTTAGATTCGTTAATTAGGTTTAATTCATGGTTGCATTTTATTGATAATTTAATTATTGCTCGTAGTTGATAATATAGTTTAGAATACTTAGTTTAATTATCCTTATATTAATTATTGCTTTAGCTATAATGATCGATTAAAAATCTTTTAAACCCAAAATGTACATGTATTTTGTTTTAGTTCGTAAATTGAGAAAAACATCCGAAAGACCGAATAGTTGTTTCCTCGAGAGATACGACTCGAGTAAAACTCATCACCCTACAAGTTCATCGTACTCTTGCGAGCAAACTTAAATGTTTTAATTTAAATATCTATAATTGGGGTGCACAAAAGTTTGGTTCAAAATTTAGGCGCCGTTGTCGGGGAAGCAACGTGTAAGAATTTAAAGATGTTTTTAGTTTTACTTTCATTTTGAGCTATTACTTTCTTTTTATTTTTATTTTCGCACTTGGTCTTTGCCATTTGGTACGTTGATGTATTGTTGAGTTTATGAAAGGAAGGCGATCACTTCAACGCGACCTTGCACCATTCATTGACAACATCCACCGTTCAAACCCACCAAGAACAAGACCCGTTTTTCTTCCTGAGAATGATTCTTCAGCAGCAACTGATTTTATTTGCGACCAAGTTCCCGACACAATTTTAGGAGCACATTCGATTCGAATTGGCGATTCACCACCAAGATCGCCTCCACGCCCAATTCGAAATGGGTATGGGAGTGAGCCAATCGTGTTGTAAGGACAACCACTACCGCGAGCTTATTGGGCTAATTATTAGCAAAACGTGGAGAATGCGGGACAAGACGCGGGACAAAATGAAGGAATTAACCGGCAGCACAACGTGATCAATCACCAACCCAACATGGCAAATATGAGGCCAACAAAGAGATGAACAACAACGCTATTCGCCAACACAACATCGAGAACGTGGCAATTAGGAACGAAGATTTTCTGTAGCATAATGCGTATGCCAATAATCAAAGGCACGTGAAATATTGGTTGGCAAATCAAGACCATGGTTACGAGCAAAACAATTTCGGAAGAAGATACGAGCGTGAGAACCATTACGCATATGACGACCACTACAAGAAAGCTAATGAACGAGTTAGGGAACCAAGAGGAGATCGAGCACCTAGACAGCGTGATTTGGCGCGACCAAAGGTTGTATCTTTTAGGTCAGCAATTGTGCTCGGACCAAACGCAATGGAAGTGGAGATCAAGCCGTACCAACTTAATTTACTCCCGACTTTTCACGGAGGTGCTCATGAAGACCCATTGGCATTTTTGAGCTATTTTGTTGATGAGGTTGGAAGATTTGTGGTGCATGTTAAGGAGGTACGAATGATTTGTTTCCCGTACATCATGAAGGACAGGGCGAAGTCATGGCTACTATCCGTAGAGCCTGGCTCATTGACTGAATGGGATATGATCAGCCAGAAGTTTTTAAACCAGTACTATTCGGCCAAAACTACGGGGCATCTTTGGAGGCAAATTGCCACCTTTGAACAGTTGGATGGAGAGCTATTTCATGAAACATGGGAGCGTTACAAGACGCTTTTGCAAGCTTGCCCCCACCACAACTATTCTCCGGAGATGACCAACCAGTTTTTCTTCGATGGATTATTGGACAACGGGAAATGAGAAGTAGAGATAGCGGCAGGAGGAGATTTCAGACATTTGACAGCCGCCGAGGCGAGATGGGTGTTGGAGAAGCAAAGCGAAAAATATAGATAAACCTACTCTCGGCCTCGTAAAGTGAAGGTCAATGAGATTTCCATTCCCGATCCTGATTTAGATGACGGCAAGTTAGTCAAGGCGAAATGTGAGGAGATATTTGATGAGAAATTAGCTGCTTCAAAGGCCGAGCGAGCGAGCAAGGCCCCTGCTCAGAAGATGGCCGCACCATGTAACCAGTACGAATCCCCTCAGCATTTAGCAAATGATTGTCCACACAACATAGTGCAGCAAGAAGACGTTAACGTAATTCAGAATTATTCAAACCAAAAGAAGTACACTCCGCAACGTGATAATCCTCTTTTCAAGTGGGGCCCAGGGAACCCAAATCATATGCCACCTGATCCGCAATATCCTCCACCACAATATGCTCAAGAACCACTGCCACCTCCACAAAATAATAAGACGATGGCGACGCGGATATGGAGCAAGCCCGCTGTTCTACTTCGGGCCCGAGTCCCGATTGGAGCCAATTTTTGCAAAAAACTGAGCATTCCAATTGAAGATGTTCGATAAGCTCCAAATCATCGACGTGAAGATTAATACGAACCACGAGCAAAACTGTCGGAGCTTAAGGAAGATGCGAGCTTGTATTTCGAAGTTCGAGGAATGATTTGAGGCGGCATACCCCACACCTAGCATGGAAGTCGATAAGAACCCCGAGGATGATGATTCCCGCGAGTTCTAATCTTGTATCTTTATTTTTATTATTACGCTTTATTTATTTAAAAAAAAGGGGGGAAAATATAAAAATAAAAAAATATTGTTATTTTGTTTGTTTTTGCTTGTTTTGTTTTCTTAGGACAATTCATTTCGTGCACATGCAAGCAAGGCCAAATTGCACAAACCGACAAGTAGCGGATCGACTACTATTATTTCAGGGATGTTTTCTTTTTCCTTCCTCTTTTTGAATTTTGGATGTATTTGTGGCAATCCGGAGATTTCCGGGAATTTTAGAGAGGGGGGTGGTCGAGTGTGAATTGTATTGATTAATTGTGTAGGTTTATTTAATACTTGGCATGTAATAATTATATGTTTAAGTGCGATTAATTGCTATTCCTGCGCGATAATTGTGTTTGTATGGCTTGCCTGTCGAAGTTGACTATGTATGATTATTTGTTTTCGTCTTTGAGCGTGAATAAGTGCATAAATTTTTCAAAATTATTATTTATATATTGTAAAATGGTACTTGGACGCAATTGATTTCACAAACCTTAAAAGCAGCGTCAATTCAAAACTTTTTCATGCAAAAAGCAAGTGAGTATCCTGAGTGATTATCATCTTTGCATGTACTTGAATAAATTTCAGTCTTGATATCTCTTTGAAACCGCTGTGTGTAGTCGACTTTGAAAATGAAGTTAAGGCATATATAAAATCCTATTCTGGCCATATCCATATATTTTTAGCCACTATAAATTCCGAATGAGCCAATCAATAATACATGCCTATAGCCATGAGTGATTTTATTTTTGAGTCGACCCCTACTTACCCATTAAAAGCGTGGGGTAGGAGTTCGCTATTTTCTTGGTTATTAGTGTTTTGGAGATGTTGTTAGGAATTTATGATTTTTAGGACCACCATCCAAGAAAAGAAAAAAAAAAGAAAAAAAGAATAATACTCCATAAAAAATAAAAAAATAATAATAATAAAAGGGGAAATAAAAAAATAATAGGATGGTGGATAGTGTTGATTAATTGTCTACGCGTTTGTAAAGGCTTGAGTCTAATTGTTTATTTTATGAGGCCTTACATTTAAAAGGCAAAACAGTTGTGATTAAGTGGTTTCTGAGCTTCAAGTCGGTTTTAGAGTATCGAGTTGAGAAATAGCCTATATTTTAAAGGCTATCTTATGAGTGTTTAGTGAGGTTTTTCTTTTGTACGAGTTGAAGCTATTGCTTCGTGTTTAGGTTAGGTTGAGTGAGTTATTGATCATGGTTGATCATGAGTTAGACACACGACTTATATATTCCATACCCGTCCAAATAGCCTTACATTACAACCCGCGAAGACCTTTTCTGATTCTTAGTAAGGACAGCACACTTAATTTTCAATTGAAAAGATTGATTTTCTGTGCTTATCTACTGTGCTTGTAATTGTATGATTGGAGTGTATACACGTTCCATGCGGAAAATACTTGAGTGCTTTGAGCGTACACATATATATATTATCCTTCGTGAGGAAGCAGGATTCTATTTTGAAGCGACAATGTAATAATGGTCAAGTGTTTGACGTTGCGTGACTTGTACCTATATTTTCAAAATTACGTATGTAGCATAGCACGACTCTTGCTTGAACTTATTTTCATTCTAGTTATACTTTGAATCTATCGTTTGTTCGAGGACGAACAAACCAATTAAGCGTGGGGTAGTTGATTTACGTAGATTTGTCCTTATTTTTATTAGCTTTTTAGTTCGTTTTTCTATTTTTTTTTTGGTATAAGTTGGATGATTTAAGCGTAATTCCGTATTTTTATAGTTCCAGCTTATTTTACCGTATTTTGATCGTAATTAATGCAAATAGGTGATGTTTTGTTGTTTTTCACCTTACAGTTAAGTAACCGGAAGAGTTCAAAGTGTAATTAGATGAGGTTGATGTTCAAGAAATGGAGAACGAGCTTTCCAGTGAACGAGTAGCAAAAAGATCGAGAAATTGAGACAAACGGTCTTTCGCGTCGATCGACGCGAGCGTAGACGCTCCATCGACGGGATCCATGATCCGCGAGGATCGACGCCGAGCTGACGCACTGCCGATGCAACATTCTGAAGCGTCGATTGAAGAGGCGTCGGTCGACGCAAGGTCGACGCAACTTTCTGAAGCGTCGATTGAAGACTGCATCAGTCGACGCACCCGCCCAGCCGACGCGCACACCCAGTCTGCGTCGACGCCAAGACCCAGTACGCGTTAGTCGACGCCAAGACCCAGCATGCGTTAGTCGACGCAATGTCGACGCGACGGCCCAGTTTCGTAATTTTAGGGTTTCTTGCGTGCCAAGACTTGTTATATCTATAAATACCCTCCATATTTCGTATTTTCAGAAGACACACGACCTCCTAGGGTATTTTAGCTTATAATAAACATAATTCCACAACTCATCACGAGATTTGAAGATGGAGATCAAGGATCGAAGAACAACGCGTCCAAAACATCAAATTCGCATTCGGGATTCAATCTTCGCCCAAGATCGACGTGCAACTCCGGAATAGCTGGAGCTTTTCATTGCTTTTATTAGTTATAATAAGTACTCTAAACTCTTAGTTAATTTCGTAGTTAATTGCTTAGTTAATTTCTTAGTTAATTCTAGTTTTAATAATTAGTTTATTCGTTTCATGCTTGGATATTGTATATTGGATATTGGATTACTTTAGTTTATTTATGCGATTGATTAATGTTAGTTGCTCGTTCTTAGATTCATATGATACATTGCTTAGTGATAATTTCTTATGTTCATGCTCTTAGATTCGTTAATTAGGTTTAATTCATGGTTGCGTTTTATTGATAATTTAATTATTGCTTGTAGTTGATAATATAGTTTAGAATACTTAGTTTAATTATTGCTTTAGCTATAATTATTAATTCAAGATCTTTTAAAACCCCAAATGTACATGTATTTTATTGTAGTTCGTAAATTGAGAAAAACATCTGAAAGACCGAATAGTTGTTTCCTCGAGATATACGACTCGAGTAAAACTCATCACCCTACAAGTTCCTCGTACTCTTGCGAGCAAACTTAAGTGTTTTAATTTTGATATCTATAATTGGGGTGCACAAAAGTTTGGTTCAGTAGCATCGGTTATTAACATTAGCACCGATGCTTAAAGTATGTCCATAGAATCGGTTATTATGTTAACTTCAAAACCGATGCTTAAAATTTGTCAATGGAATTGGTTGGTATACACACAACTGATGCGTTTAATATTAGCACAGCGCGGGGTTTGAACCCGGGACCTTTTTCGGCCAATAAATGCTTAAAATATGTTCATGGCATCGGTTTTCATGTTAAATTCACAACTGATGCTTAAGTGAACAGAATCGGTTTTTATGAAGACAATCGATGCATATAATATTGGTTCGAACCCGGGGTACCTTTTGGTTAGATATTTTCCCGGGCTTTTCTTACCAGCGATGAATATGTATCTGCTCTTGTCCAACAACCGATGCTTAACCCTAGTTTTTACGATATAAAAATAAACGTCGGAAAATAAAAAATCGGCCTTGAAAAATCTCCCAAACACCTTGCAACATAGAAAATTATCTTCTCTCCCAGATTAAAGATGACTTTAATTCCGGCATTCACAAAGACCATCCTCATGCCCAGTTCACGTTTTATGGTATATGTGATTTTATTTCATCCATTTTTTTCTTTTTCAATTATGATATGTATTTTCTGATTATTGTTTATTTGTATGATTTTTTTTAATTCTAAATAATTGTCGACACAATTGCAGCATATCCCGCAAAAAATCGTCAAACTTTTTTAACATCTTCGGAGTAAGGATATTACTTTTCGCAATCCCATTGGGTGGACTTAGGATGTCACTATGGAGTTTATTGGTGAATAGGGTGACGAGGTTTGTTCTCTCCATATCTAACTCAAGTTTGTTGATGAACAATTTTGATTGTTAAGAATCCTTATTCAATTTGTGTTATTTATGTTCTTCTGTATTCAAAACGGTGATTCTATTATTATAAAGAAAAAGTGGGAGAATTAGACCGGGAGTTAAATGATGATGAATTTTATTTCTTCGTATGTATAATAATGTCATTCTTGATGTGTTGTTTAAGTTTCTGCAAACTAGATATGACTAAGATTTTGCATTATACTCTGTTTTATTTGTTTTTTGTAGGCCAGGTTTACAGGCGAGTGGTTCGATTTTGTGGATGACAACAGAATCGGAGAAGATTATTCTGTTATCTTCATTAATAATGAGCCTTATATTTTTGATGTAATAGTCTTTGACGGCAAGGGCGTGACAAGCCATGACTTTGTAGGTGGGAAAGATCCTGACACAACTGAGCTGAAGGATTTTCATTCTTTCAAAGTAGTAGTATCGAAGATATCTCTTGACCATGGACGAATAGTAAGTTGAAGATTTTATAAATTATCTACGACTAATACACTTTCCAGTAATTGTTGATATGACATTAGCAGCTTCTAATCATTCGAGCTTTTTATAGGCCATTCCAAAGGAATTCTAGACTGAGCATGTAGTTCCAGGAGGTAATTGTCATTAGGTGAAGGCTACGATTCTAGGTTTTTCTGATCAACGTTGGGTTGTTGATGTATCAAGCTGGGCATCAGATGGTCGCCATGTCCTTACTGGCTGCCAGGAGATGCTTGAAGACTTATGTTTGCCACTCGACTCAACCTTCGTCTTTCGGCTCATGGATCTCCCATCTTTAGTTTTTGTTTTGTGGATATAGCAAGTTTCATATTTAATAATACTGCAGCTTTTATCTTTACGTTTATATTTGGCATGGAATTAGATGTAACGGGGAATTAGATGTGTTTTGACTATGTTTGGCATGTTCATTAGATGTAATGGTGAATGCTAAATCTTTTGCAGTAATGGTTGTTATGAGGCCATTGTGTAAATTGTACATATTATCAGTTTATGGAAAATTTTCAGGTTTCCCAAGAAGTTGGTTCTTTTCCCATACAGCTATTTGTTCTTGTGATTTTGGAAGTGTTTAGCATAAATGCTTGTTATGAAAGCAATGTAAAGGCTCTGTAGTGTGATAAGGCATAGTTCTTTTTTTTTCATGAATAAATGAAATTAAATTTAATGGTGGATGGTCATTGGAATACATGAAGGGTGTAATTGTTATTTAGTAAAATTAATTGTGGTCGATTGAGAGTTGCTCAATTAATTTAAGATTCCATTTTCTAACTTCTCTGGAAAATAAGAAACATAAAAAATGGATTAATTTATCCTTCAATTAAAAAACACTACTCTCCAAATCCAACAAACATAATCTAGTATTTCATTTTAATACAGCTGCAATACCAACACATGAACAACGGAACAAGCAGCTATGACAACAGAACAACGAAAGAAATTTGACCTCCAAAACTACCTCCGTCAATCTATTTAGAACCCTAGAAACGCAAACAATAAACAGCGTACAACACACATTCATTACCAACAATAAAACCACATACACCCTATAGATGCCTTTAGCTATTTTTGATCCAGATAATAAACCAAATAATCAAAAGCGTCGTGCACAACCAACGTTCCCGATTTTGCTTCTTCTTCACATATTCTTCAAGCTTACGATTTTTCAGCTGCAAGTGCTTTCAGGTTTGTTTCATGCTTCTTCACATCTAATTCAAGTCTCTTTACGTCAGCCTCCAACACTTGAACTTCAGCTTCAAATCTATTTGCTCGTCTTAAAAGTCTGGGAATAGTTTGACTAGCTCTTGGGCACAGTGGGTCCTCAAGCCCTTTGAAAAACTTGCAACCTTCAGGCTCCTCCGATATTATTTGCTCGAATCAAAATTAATGTAAACAAGCCCTTTAACTACGAAAAATGAAGACTATTAGAAAAATTTAGCAAAAGCACGACACACCCACATAAATCTTAAGTAACAGTTATTTTAACTACAATCAATCGACCCCATGTAAACATCTTATACAAACCCCCAAACACCCAAATCATTATCAGCCCTAATACCTAAAAATTGGAGAGAAGTTCAAGACATACACGAAATCTTGGACAACTTATATATCTCCTCCCGAGATTGAGGTCGGTCCATTATGTCCAACAAATGACATCATCATCATAATTGCAGTTTCCTCTTCCCACAGTGAACTCAGACATTTGCCTCCACTCCATTTCCAAAATATTGTCGAAATAGCACTCCTAGACTAAAATATGATAGTTTTATTACAAATAGTTTTAGGAATTTTCATATTGAACCCTAAAATTAATAACATTTATGTTGTGGCCCTAAATTTCCAGAATTCGTAATTACTCAATCAAATTTCGTACCTTTTATTAGAGTTTAATTTTTTTTATAGTAAAATAAAGACTTAAATGAACAAACAAGTCTTTCAAAAGATATAATTATGTTTCAATTTCATTTCCAATAAAAATTACACTGGCGACCGCAAAAGGCAGGCGAAGCGAGACTCTCGTAAAGTAGCCTTTGTCTTGAAATTGATCATAACCCCCATTATCAACAATCAAGGACCTCAATGATCTACTTTTCACATTATAAACAACCAAACGAGCTCCAGCCATCAAAACAACTTCTTCCTCCTCATCTCTAACAAAACACAAAGGCGTGAACCAAGAAAAAACTCCATTACAATAAATGCTGAGTTTCGTCCAAGACCCTGCCACACCATACTCTTTCATAAGCCAAACATACATTCTTTGGTCACCGGTTTCACTATCCACCAAAGAAAGACATCCCCCCAAAATCACAAGTGCATTTGTTGAAAACTCGCTAACCACATGGACACCAACAGGTGGAGTGATTTCGAAATATGGCTCGGTAACCAAATCTAAAGCAATGATTACAAACTCCAGCTTTCCCAATTCACTCATCTTATAATGCACCCAATGGATAGCCCCATTGAAAAACATTCCGCAGGGGATGCAAATTACTAAATTACCATAAGGCGAGTTCTTCAGCCTTTTCCAGACACCCTTTTTTCACATAGTACACATATGCACCATCACAACGGTTAGGCACGAATGGGCCATCATAACCCAAATTGCAATAAGAAAGTAAAACTAACCTATAATCATCTCTAGCACTATCATACCTGTATCCACATGCAACATGGGTAGTCTCACCCCTAACTAGAGGTGGAGGAGGTAGTCTCACCTGCTCCAGAGTAATGGGGTTCATCCAAACCATCCCACCAGTTAGGTTGAGTAGCAATAATAAGCCATCCCATGAACCCAAACCAATCTGCACACACCTGGAAAGTCGAGCTCTCTTAAAACGGTGCTAATGTTACCTTTTATGATTTCGATGGAGCGAATGGTGTTAGATGAGTTGATGAGAGTGAGATATTCTTGGAGGGATGTTTCTCGAGCAAGGTGGGATTAGTTACACCATGTATTTGATAAGGACCTGAGCCTGCATATCTTTTTCCTAGGGAGGCGTAAGAATATGTCCATCAAGATTTCTTGGGGAAGATCCATTTTTCTGTTCAACACTTGGTAGAGGTTTGGAAGGGTTTTAGAATTGGAGAGGAAGTGGAGGGGAGGAAGAGGTGGGGAAGGGGAGGGATAATGTCTGCTTCTGTCCAGGCGAGAACAGAAGCTATTTGGGAGGAAGGTGGGGGAAAGAACGTGGGTTAAAATTTGTAAAATACTTAATATTATAGGCATCGATTATTTCTAAAAACTGACTTTAATTGTCTGATAAAACTTATGAGCGTCGGTTATTTTTGTACAATCGATCCATATGCTCATGAAATTCGGCAATTCGTGGGCGAGGGAGGGATTTAAACCCCTGACATCGTGGTTCTTAGCCATGTGCTCTAATCCTCTAAAACTAATTTATAATTATAGGCATCGGCGGGGTACGAGGAGGGATTCGAACCCGCGTGGTTCATAGCCTCTGAAATGTCTAATATTGCCCCAAATACACAAAACTAGGTTATTGAAATAAAGTTTCAGTCCAAAATTTTCATATTTCCCACTCTAAAAACCCGCCAGTTTTTCAGAAAGAATATTTTGGAATATGAGAGACGATTCATTCACCCTCGCTTGCTAATCGCCATGGATTCCCCGTCACCTGTTGTTCGCTGTAGATTCCCCATCGCCTAGGTTCACCCTCGCCTACTACAAATTGCGCAAGAATTTATGTTTTAGTACTTCTACAGTTCATTAATTAACATGTTTGGGTAATGTTTATGTGTAGAAATTTAAATTCTCCGAGTTGGTAATTGGTGTTGGAACTAATAATTTTTACCACAAGCATTTTCCGCTTCCCGTAGCCAAGTCGGACCTTTCAGGTACGACTGAGACTGGTTGATTAGGTTGATCACATTTTTAGCATAATTAGTATATGTTGAAGACCGGACCTCTGAATTCCATCCATTTCCAATGTTTATGACAGGTTTAATTATCATATTAAATTAGTTGATGCTTTATGCAAAATATAAGAAAAATTAATTCACACACACATATGAAGATCATCAGTGAACGTACTTTGAGGGGTATAGAGCCCATCTGTAGTGATTAGTGACTATGGTTGATGACATTTATTTGACGATTAATTTCACTGTCGTATTTTTGACATCTTGTTCACAAGCCATTTGAACCCTCTTGAACTATATGTTATGCGGTAAGTACTTTCACAAAAGTTGTTGATATGCTTCTTAGTTGTCTATAGCTGCTAGAATCATCCACGTATCTATTTTCACTCCTATAATCTGATTAAAGCTTTTGGTGTTTTCACAGTAGTTTTAGAGTGATGTGTTAGCTTTTATCGCCATATATATTACATTTTTTATCTAATGTTTTAAGAATTTTATCAACTAATATGGCAGAGTCATGACTGATTCTTCAAGCACCCAATGTGAACAAGAGTCAAGGAAAAGAAGATCAACAACATGCTTAAAAATGAAAAACAAGCCATCAGAGCAAAAGCATATTGAATTTGACGATACAAATAAACCCATCGGAAAATATGCTGCCAATCTGAAAAGTAAATTATGGATCACATGTAGATATTAACATCGACGAGTGGAACACGTTGAGACTGGACTTATGGATGTGATTTGGGAGGATTTGCAAGGTATATAATAATTAACTTTTTATAGTAAATTACATGTTAATCAAAACATGTGTTAATATATATGTGTGTTTCTTATTTATTCAGAAAGAGTTCAATAATGAAGGTGATGAAAAGAAGAAACACTTTCTGAAGGTTGCGGGAGTGAGGTGGACCGCCTTCAAGATGAGGTTAGTGCATGACTTTGTCAAGAAGAAACACCCAAAATATGATCATCCATCCCAGTTATATTCTTCCATTAAGATGAGCAGTGGGTGAAATTCGTTAATGATCATCAATCTGCAGAATTCAAGGCATGTACAATGTATTACCTTTTAAAGAAAAAACAATCACCAAAAATCTATATCTAATATATTCTTAAATTCTTTTTACTAGGAAAAAAAGTAGGAAAGCTCGGGAGAGCCTGTCTCAAAACCAGCATCCGCACTTTCTTAGACCCGGTGGGTATACTGGTGCAAAAGCAAAGTGGGTAGTAACAGACAGTCTCTCGTCTTTGTCTTCATGTGCTTCACTCAGCTTGAGTATTACTGCGGATGATCGCAGCTTGGATTGGGTTCGAGCAAGAATTAAGAAAGACGAAAAGGGAAATTATGATATCCCGAATGAGCAAAAGAAGGGGGTGGTTGATAAAATTATAATTATTTCTTTTTAAGAATATATTTTGGAAGTACTTACTTAATGGCATGGGGAAAGTATAATAAATGATGTTTATCATTTCTTTAAACAGGTGGAGAATGCTCGAGAAGTCAGGGAAGGGACGTTTCTACCGTAGAGGCACAACGACATTTTGAATGCGTCTCTAGAGAAGGAGGAGCACCCGGGTCGGGTGCGAGGTGTAAGTACCCATGTCAGTGTGAGGGCTATTTTTCATCAACTGAGTCAGACAAGTAGGACACAGAGTGGACTGGTGTCAGTGGACAAAGTTAGGGTGGCTCCGACACAAGAAATCACGCAGAAGATGCAGTGCAAGTTTGATGCTCTACAAGCTCAATTCAACTGGTTGTATGAGCAAGTGAATAACCAAGGTCCGCAGAATCAAGTTATTCACCACAACGTGCCATCAAAAGTAGATGAGGGGGCTGATTTCAACACGCCTATGCAAGGTGATCCACATAGTAGTTGCCAATCAGTTGGTGAGACTCCATTTTCTATGGTTGAGGTATAAATTAGATAATATGTAGTGTATTTTTAAAAACCTACTCATTCAAGTACCTTGGTTGTTGATAAATAAGTAATTCTTACTCAAGATTCATAATGATTTATCCTTTTCGGAGTCGTCTTTTCATTAGTCGTGTATTATAAAATATGAAGTCTCATTTATTGCTTTGACTTTCATCAGAGAGTAGTTCTAATTATTGCCTGTTAATGGCATTGAATCGTATTATTTCCATAAAAAATTTTCATAATTAAAACATATTTTTACCTGTATCAAGAATGTGAATACAAGACTAAAGGCACTGAAAGTAATTAGGTTTGTTAATATAATATACTCAGGCAGTTACGGTCAGGGGATTTTTGCATTTTTTCGTTGTCAATACCTGCATATACTCAGGCCATTACGGTATAACCTACAAAACTCGAACTCGTTATCATCAAGTTTAAATTTCTATTCATCATTATAATATAATAATTTTATTTAGACCATTAAATTTGGTCTACTTTGAGTAATAGAGTCCGACGTGCCATCTAGCCCTGTCCATTCTAGGGGATATAAAAGTTGTTGCCAAAGTAATTGTTTACCCAACCAAGGAGGACACGATAGTGCATCATCAGAAGCTGTCACCCGGTCATGTGAAGCACAACTTCCTCTACCGGTGACAGCTCATCCAGAAATGAAGCATGTGGGTGAAGTTTTTGGTAGGTTTTTGCAGTGGGCGGTCAGTTTAGTTCAGGAAAGAGAAGTAATAATATATGTTTTCATTTCACCAATTACTTATTTAGTTTTAGTATGCTCAATCATGGCCATATGTACAGGAACTTACAAGGCCATATTCGAAGAAACAAAAAACAAGTCAAATGGAAACAAGTGGTGAGCAATCTGCAACCAAACCAAGGCCACCTCTTGTTGATGACGTAGTCTTGGAGACTTTGGGAGATAATTGCAAATAGCTACACTCGTTGATTCTATCGATGCTCGTGCATGTGGACTGCGTCTCTATGGACCTAGAGCACACCGTCTTCCATCATGAAAGAGAGAAGAAAAATCATGTGCTAATTGATGATATTCGGAGCTCGAAAAGAATTAAGTGATCCGACTGCTGTGACATCGTACATAATTGATGCCTTCGATGCAATGTTTAGAAGGACATTCATTCTAGCACCATACCTAGACGAGTAAGAGAGACTATTTCTTTTTCTTTTTTCCTTTAATCCTTCACAATTATAATAATTTATAAAGATAATTAATCTTTGTGCTTATGAAAATATGTAGTGACCACTGGGTGCTACTAGTGATATGTCCTCTCAAGAATCTGATTTATATTTTAGATTCAAAGGCATACAAAAGAGAGTTGGATATCAAGGCACATATTAATACGTACTTAAATTTTTCCCCTATATTTGTGTCTCTTATTTTTTGAAAAGGTAACTTGCTGTTCTTTTTTACAATAACATCATAAAAAACAATTCACTTTCAGGTCTTTATTATCAATGTAGTAATATACTGATTCTTTTTCGTGTGGAATTATTTCATGGGCAAGTTGTCTCATAGCATTAATGTAATTTTGATATTTTCCACAACCTGATTCTTTTTAAAGCATAATCTGTGTTTCCATTCATAAAACCGCTTCAAGTTTTTCATTGGATGTAATATAAGATTGGCTTGTTCATCCTCTCATTTATGTTTTAAAACTTTAAATGTTTAATATATAGGTAATAATTTCTTATTTTTATTGAAATAATACTTTGCGTGTTATTAACTCCTTGAGTGCAATGATTACTATTTGCAAGGCAGTTCGGACTTATTGGACAAGAAAATCAAAAAGAGGAAGAAACGTGGTGTGGAATAATCTGCTGGTAAGTTATCTTTTATGGTATTAACAATAAAATAGTATATTTATCGGTTCCCTAGTAGGCAAGTTAGTAAACTTCTTCGACCCATTTCATTTTGACTCATCGATAGATCTATTGATAGGGGGATATTGATCTGCTTTCATATGATTTTTGTAGTGTAATCAACAACCAGGAGGCAATGAGTGGTTATTATGTCATGAGGTATATGTATGACATTTGCTTTGAGTTCAGTATTAATTCTTCATTAGACAAGGTACGTGTAAACTCATTTTTATTAGTAAAAATTACTGAATATTTTTTAAACTCCAAACTTAAACTTCATTTTTAAAATGACAAATTGAAATTTTGATTCAGAATGTGTAGGCCTCATTTGGAGTTGAACCATACAAGCAAGGACGAATCGACAAAATTCGTGAGCTATGTGCAGGATACATTACTCGGTAAATTACTCGTATATATGTATTTTTCTCTCGGTTTTAATTACTTTTTCTTAGTTATTAACTAATGTTTATTTTGTAACTTGGTGCAAAACATTATGAGGAGGTTAGTGGATTTTCTCTGGATTTTCTTAGTTAATGTGACTCTTATTCATTCACAAAGAAAAGCTTGGAATGGCAGATAAATAGGAGTAAAGAGGTTGTCTTAGGATTCAGAGCAGGGCAATTTGGAATTGAAGAACGAGGTGTTGTTAGTAGCCAAACTTCAACACAAGAATTTAGGAAGGCTCTTGGGATTCTCCCTTGAAGGAAACGAGATGCTTCTTATTTACAAGTTTAGTTTGTGAGCTTTGTGCTGTTGAACATGATATTGTTGTAATTTAAGCTTTCAAGTTTTCAAAATGACATGGTTTGGGTTTGTTGCTACTTGTGCGATGAAATAATTAGTTCAACTTGAGTTTTATTATATAGGATGGGAATTTCTGCATTTGAATTATTTATTATTGAAGAAAATGCTTTTTTATATTAAATTATTTTTTGGAAATGGTAATTATCAATTTTTTGTACATGTATTAAAATAAAATTTTGGAATTCTGGAAATTTTATCAAAATTGTAATTTTGTGCATCGGTTTGTGCAAACCGATGCATATAATCAGAAGCGGCATCGGTTTGGATGACAACAACCGATTCTTACATGTTGTTTTTAATATTATTATATGCATCGGTTGTTGACAACCAAACTGACTCCTATAAGTAATAAACTGACATCGGTTACTTGACCACGACCGATGCCTATGAGTAACCTATAGGCATCGGTTATGGGATTAAAACTGATGCCTAAAGAGATTCACGAGGCATCGGTGATTTCAGAACAACCGATGCGTATACATAAATATTAGGCATCAGTTATGGGTTAAAACTGATGCGTACAAACAGTTACGAGGCATCGGTGATTTGAGAATAACCGATGTGTTTACATAAATATTAGGCATCAGTTCTTATATACAAACCGATGTGTATACAGTCTATAAAGGCAGCGGTTTATTCATACTAACCGATGCCTATACATGAATAATAGGCATAAGTTATTCATTAAAACCGATGCCTATATGTATACTATAGGCATCAGTTGGTTGAAAAAAACCGATGCCTGTAGAGACTGTATATAAACATTCGGCATAAACTTGTGATGACTGTATGCATCGGTTTTGGTCAAGAAACCGATGCATATGTCTATTACTACCATCGGTTGTACAACCAATGCCTAAAGTCCAGGTTATTAGCATCGGTCTAATAAGCATATGTTGTACAATCGATGCCTATCAGCAAAAACAACAGATGTTGTTGGTTTTTTTTTGTAGTAGTGCTAGCCCTTGGACTTACTTGCATAAAATCGTCTTGGAGGATGATGCCAAACCACCTCGAGAATCTCAAATGCATTTGAATCTGGATTCTAAAGAGATAGTGAAGGATGAGAATTTGAAGTTATTGAAGAAGCTCTTGATGTTTGTACTTACCGGTAGTGAGTGGTTGAGTCCCATCCTCTTAGTACCAAAGAAAAGTGATATATCCATTGTCGAAGATGGAAAAGGGGAGTTGATGGCCACGAGAGCTAAAACGGGATGGAGGATGTTGATCGGATTTAAGAAGTTAAAAGCGGCTCCCAAGAGAGATCATTTCCCTCCCCCGTTATTCGATCACATGATGAACAAGCTAGCTGGACATTACTCCTTTTATATTTTGGATGAGTCGTCGGGTCACTTCAAAACTACAATTCCACCCGAGGATCTACCCGTGACGACTTCTACTTGCCCGATTGGAACAATAGCCAGCCACTACCTCTATTGGATCTTGGATGAGGTGTCGGTCCACTTTAAAACCACAATTCCACCTTACAAGGAGGATAGGGCTTTAGTGGCTCCTCTCGTTCTCTTTCCACCTTCAGCAAGAAGGGAGTTCGTCAACCTACTGACGTAAAACAAGCACTTCTTGGGAGGCAACCCATGTTCTTTTCATTTATTTCTTTTCTTTGTATCTTTATTTCTTTCTTATAATATAAAAATCCAAAAACATTTGAAAAATAAAAAAAAATTGTCTTTTAATTCTTTTTAAACCTTGTTTTATTTTGTTTTGTTTTGATTTATATACATATTTTCTTGTATTTTTAAATTTGTGTGATTTTCCGTTTTAGTGTTTTGCTTTCCGACTCCAAAATTGGCCGAATTTATAAGCTAGTAACGTTCATGGAGCCGGGAGACACAAGCCATGCTCAATTTTTGCTTGGATTGCTTGGATGCTTAAGTGGACCACACCAAGCTCGACCCAAACTCGCTCGCTTTAGGAAGCTTCTATTTCACCCTCCTTTTACTTGTTTTTCATTAAAATTCAATGAGGGCATTGCATGGTTTAAGTGTGGGGTGGGTAGGTAGTTAGGGTCCGGGTGTCACAAAGGATGATTTGTCTTTCTTTACTCGAGCCTTGGCAAAGTGACGCATTTTTGGTGAAGTGACACTTACTATTTGCGCATTTATATGGTTGAGTCATTTTTATGTCTTTTGTGTCTTCATTACATTGTTAAGTAATCACCATATGCTTGGAAGTTTGAATAGTTTACATGTCGGGTTTTTACATGTTTATGCCCTCTTGTGTGAGGAGTTGAATTTTTGTGAAAAGATTGCAAAGCTCTAAAAGCTCTTTTGATTTTGTTTCCAAAACCCGGTGCAAACTAGTGAATAGCCTTGTGTGAATTATCGGTTTTCCTTGCATTTTTTGTGGAAATTGCATTGAGAAGGCTTGGTTTTGCTCGTACATGATTGAATTTTGAAATGACCTCGAGGCACATATATCACCCTTATTCCGTCCATATACAAAGGTATAAGCTACTTAAATATCCCAAATGAGCCCCCTTGAGCCTATACCCCATTTCTTGTTAGTCGAACTTGATTTTAGCTCTTGTATCTTCATAAATTATGAGGTGAGTGTGTATATTGTTAGTTGATTAGAAATGTGAGTGAAATCAATTGTGGGTTTTGGGTTTTGAGTTCCTTATACAAAAAAGAAGAAGAAGAAGAAGAAGAAGAAGAAGAAGAAGAAGAAGAAGAAGAAGAAGAAGAAGAAGAAGAAGAAGACTCCAACACAAATCACAAAAAGTGATAAAGAGTGCGTTCAAACAAAAAGCCTAATTTAAAGGCTAAGTTTAGAAAAAAGAAGCGAATTCAAAAGCTTCTAAGTGTTGTGAAATAAAGTCGGAAAAATATGTGAGTGTCTGAAAAGGTTTCGAATGAAATTTTGGTAATTCGGGATGGGTGAAGCGATTTTAAGATTCGGACTTCAGAAGTTAGAATTTTGTGTGTTATTGATCACGTTTGATCGTATGTTAGCAATTATATCCATATATTTCATACCTTACCAAAGAGCCAACATTACAACCCAAAATAAAGATCTCTTTCGATTCTTGTGTGGTCATATGTAATGGGTAATTTTGAGTTTCCAATTTTTGAAATCTTGTCGAGGTGCATGCATTGTCCGATTCGAGCGTATACACGTCCCTTATAAAACACACTTGAGTGTATTGAGCGAACACCCTCAAAAATTCTATTTGTGAGGAAGTCATCGATTTGGTTTTCATTTGAGAAAGGGTAATATGAGCAATGCTTGGCGATAACGAGTTTATGTTGATACCTTCATCATATTAAATAGGATAAGCACAAGAATTTTTCTTTTTTCACAATGTTCATTGCATGTACAATCTCGATTCTTTTCGTTGTTCGAGGACGGACAAAACGATAAGTGTGTGGTGTTTGTTTTGCATGTATTGTGGTGTTTTTCTCATGTTTTTAATTAGGTTTTAGTGTCGTTTTTAGTAGTTTTGAGTCGAGTTTCATTAAGTTATTAGGTTGTTTTCTTGTTTTATTGGTTTTTGTGTTTCTTTTTGATTTTATACTTAATATGGTTAAATGGTTATTTTTGATATATTTTAACAAGAAATCTAAAAGAAGGTGAAAGGGGACCTTGACGCACATTTTTAGGCGAGCCAAGGCCCACGCTCGCGCGCACATCTGCGCGCAGCTGCTCGGCAGCTGCCGAGCGTGGCCGAGCGCTGCCGAGAGCACCTGCCGAGAGCGCCGAGCCCTGCCGAGAACACCTGTCGAGAGACACCGAGAGCTGCCGATGCCTGCGCACCACACCTACCGAGAGTTGTCGATCAACTTCCGAGAGCTATCGATCGACAGGCTCAACAGTGTGTTTCCACCCACGCCTATCAAGCCAAAGGCAGTCGATCGACTACAGCACCGAGGCCCGCCGAGAGCTGCCGAGCCTAGCTAACAGCATCCTCACACACCCGCTCGTTGCTACCGACAAGCGCGCGCCACACCCGACCATCCCTGTCGAGCCCAGCTGACAGCACCCACCCAGCGCCGAGCTGTCTCAGCCAATGTCGATCCATTCCGCAAAATTGTCGAGCCAATCGAGCCCAACTCGACCCAAATGGTCTAGAATGACCATTTTGAGTCAAAATTGGTCAAAAATAGGACATCCAAGCTTATAAGTCTTAATTGACCCATTTACCCCTAATTAAACCTAATATAAATAAAACCTTACTCTCATTTTGTAAATACGACCTCCTCCCAACCCTTGCTTGGGTTTGGGACTTAATTTCTCTCTAGATTTTAGATTTATTTTCAAGAAAAAAGAGCTCCTAGCAGTTGTTTATGCTCTCGAGAAATTCCGCTCTTATGTCTTGGTCACCAAAGTGGTGGTATTTACTGATCATGCAGCTCTTCGACATCTCGTTACAAAGAAGGAGATGAAATCAAGACTCCTACGATAGATATTGCTGCTCTAAGAGTTTGATTTGGAGATCAAAGATAAGAAGGGCGCCGAGAATGCCGTTGTGATTAGCACAAATTTGTCTTGATTTTAGTTAGTATTTTAGTTCATTTTTATTATTGTTTTCGGTGAAAGTTGGATAGATTGAGCATATTTCGGTATTTTCTTATCTCCAACTTGTTTTATTGTATTTTAAATCCATTGTGAAACGTAGCTCGACTTTCACACAACACATTAAATAGTTAAAAAACTGTCCTGAATAAATTCAAAATAGAACGAAAGGGCGCACGCACATAATAAATTCAAAATACAAATAAAGGGCGCGCACACACATAGGTGTGTGTGTGTGTGTGTGTATAATACATCTCAAAGTACCTGATGAGAGCTAAGGCAATGGCTCTGTGATCTTTCACTCATGCCAGGACCGGTAGCAAAGTGGCCGCAGAAATAGTGACTGGCGAGATTTCTAGTCTGAAACTCGAATTCAAATCAAAACCTAACCCTAGGATGAGTAATGTTATCTATACAGTTTCGCAATTCAATAAAACAATATATGAAATTGATCATAATGTGCGCTCGCAATTTAATAAAACCAAACCCTGAATTATTGGAAAATGTGAAGGCCTGAAATAAAAATAAAGATTCGAATGATATGAGAAATAAACCAAAGTAAAAATGGCTCCCTGAATTTTTGTATTTAATAATTTTTTTTAATAAAAGAATAGGGATTTTCTCATCAATAAATACTAATAATTACACATCGCTCGATACCAAGAATCAATCGTAAAACCCACTCAAATCAAGCGCGTGGCCATCCCCCTCATCCTCGAAGGCAAAGATGTGGTGGCGCGAGCAAAAACTGGTTTTGGGAAAACATTAGCTTATCTGCTTCCGTTGCTTCAGAAGATTTTTGATGATTCACCTTAGAAAAAGAACCTTACTCTGGCCACATTCATTCTTGTGCCAACTCTAGAATCATGCCAACAAGTTTACTCATAGGTTATGTCTCTAATTGAATTATGCAGAGTGCAACTGAAAGTTGTTCAATTGAGGAGTATGATGTCTGCTTCTGACTTGGCAGATCTTCTATTGTCATATGGATATGTAGATGACCTAAAGGCACTTACATATCATGTTTCGAAATGTTGCAAATGCCTTCTCATGTCTGCTACTTCAAGTGATGACGTCGAAAAGCTGAAAAAGCTTATTCTGCATAATCCCTACATTTTAACCTTACCTAAAGTGGGAAATGTAAAGGATGATATCATCCCCAAAAATGCTCAGCAGTTTTATATTTCATGCAGTACCCATGAAAATCTTGGTTTTACATAAATAGGATTGATTACAAAAACTGCCCTTGAGTTTGGCCAAATTACCCAAGAAAATAGATTTGAATATTATAAATTGTTGGAGACCAAAAAGCAAATTATTGACACCAGATATTTGTAATTTCGGAATATCACGGAGTTTATTGTAATTGGACTAAACATCAAAGGTGTTTTTTATAATTAATCATCTTTCGAAAAAAAGTTTAGCAATTACCTATTAAATGAAGTGGGCTTCGGCTAGTGCAAGTACGGAGTCTCGGATGTGTCGACGCCGTTATCCAGACATATCATTGATTAACTTCGATGTTTAGGAACTTAGTACTTGTAAGAACACTAGTTTTCTTTAAACAGACAGAGCAGATGTAAACACCGCACGCCTTCACGAATACTAAGACTAACACCCTCAACGAGGTAGGTGATTTCTTGGGAGGCTTTATAACTAATGTGTACTGTCATATAATGGAAATGTGTAAGTGTAACAAGATACACTTAAAATTTCATGAATCTCACCTGTCTGTCAACTATTTCTACAATCCCCAAATAAAACTCTTTTAAGATTTACAAATAACCCCTTAAGGTTTGTATGTATAAGCTCACCCAATTAAGAAAAAAAAACTCTGAAAATCAAAATTGTAATAAATAAATAAATCAGTACAGCAGGAAATCCCAGTGTATTTAGTAAGAAATAAACCAAACTTAAGGTTGCAAGAATAAATAGTCACCAAATATCACAAACCCATACCAACCCCCCACAACAAAAATTCAAATTTCAAACTGATTTCCAATCAAAACAAAGCTTAAAAGAAAAAATTCAAATTCAAATATTCATACTGATTTTCCAATTGTTGAAACTTGGAATTAGGTTTGGAAAAAAATCTTAACTAAAAAACCCAAGAAGGGAAACATTTAATCGTGCTTCTAGTAACAAGCCCATTGTTCCATTGAACTCAAACCCATAATAATATCTACACCTAAACATCTAGGATTTTTATAATATGCACTTGCAACTTGAAATTTAGAAGAAGAAGAAGAAGAAGAAGAAGAAGAAGAAGAAGAAGAAGAAGAAGAAGAAATCATAGCAAGAAATGAGAGGCAATCGAGAGAGAGAGCTTACCTTGGTGAAGAAACAAATCTCGTCGGCTATGGCACTCCCAAGAAAGAACGCAAACATATATAAAAGAATCAAATAATTCAAAAATAATCCCATACTTCTCTCTCTAAAATTCAAGCATGACCGTACTCTTCATGATTGATACTTTTCTTCCAAGAATTCTTAAAGATGAGGCAGCGACTTGATGCTTTTCTACCAAGGTTTACTGAATCAACAAGTCTGTTGAAGCTTGCATCTGATAATATTTCTTGGCACCTTTCATGATTTTTGGACTTAAAAAAAGAAAAGATACACACTTCAACAGCTCTGCATGAAGAACAAGAATTATCAAAAACAAAAATGAAAAAAAAAGAGAAAATCTCCTTCCTCTCTCCTCATTTTTTCCGACCAACACAAACCTCCGTCGGGCTCTTGGCGTCGACTAGCCACCGGCCAATGGTCACAGTTTTGCCGGAGCTTCTTTCACAAGTCACGGCTACCACATCACGTCTCTCGCCGGTGAACTCACAGACCTGGCCCTTCCTTTTTCCGCCAGTTTTCCAGCAGATCTCCTGCCAAGAAGTTGCCACAGACCCATTTCCTCTTAAGCTTACCGGCGTTGGTACCCTGCCATCGCGCTACCTGCCGAAACAGTCACCCACCCCAGCTTTCCGCAACTTCCTCTCCCGCCTCACCTTCACCATCCGCCACGGCCTCTCCCAGCACCGCCCCTGGCTGGAGCTCCTCGACCGCTCTTCCTTCGCCCGCTCAGACTCCTTCGTTCCTAGGAGGCGCGACCTTCCCCTCCGCTGCATCGGCAACTGCCTCTACTTTTGTCCGCGCATGTGTAGTTTGGATATGAGCAGATCTGGAGAATTCTAATGGGATTCAACCCGATAGGTACGCAATTTTTAGTTATGGATTTTGAACTTGATTGAGTTTTAGCTCGTCTGAATTGTAATATTGGAAAATAGACAGAATGTATTCTATTATATTCTGTGTGCATTAAAAAATTAAATCCAAACCTAAAACCTAATCTATTTATTTCATCATTGATGTAGTGCAATTCGGATGTTCATGATTGACTGGTCCGGGCACACGGGCTCCGGGTCAGCGTAGCACGAGCGGCGGCGGTCGATTGTTACTCGGGACGCCCTTCTGTGGTCGAGTTTTTTGAGGATTTGGCCATTTTTTACGGTCGACCAGTCGAGTTGGAAGGTGGAAGAGGGAGAAAATCTAAGGTAAAGCTATCACCAGAATCCTAAGATCTTATATGTAAACTCTTGTGTAATGTAGACCAAAGGCTTGACACAAGAGGTGCTCAAGAAATTAAGGTGATTTGCATTATGTCCAATTTGAAATCTTAAAAATTTTATAATATCTGGTGACCAATCTGAGTAAGATACCCTTTTTAATGAGTGATTTGCTGAGAAGTGTTTGTTTGTGTTTTTATATGCTAAACTTGTTGATTTTTTAAGGTGCGAAAAAATATAT
>BMAC01000951.1:330380-345687 GCA_014905375.1 Phtheirospermum japonicum
AGACTAGAGACAACGGAGGGAGCCACGTGCAAATTCAGCGCTGCAGACGGAAAAAGAGGATCGATGACTTCGTGAAAAGGACGCGACGTTGGCGGGACAAAAGGAAGAGATATGAGATGTGACGGCCAAAAAGGGACTTGAGCTGGCCTGCGCACCTTGCTGTGTAAGAACCTGAAGAGAGGGAAGGGCGGGAGGAGAGGGGACTAGAGTCCTCGCCGCAGGCGGAGGGGCCATCGCGGGTGCCGAAGTGACTGGAGGGTTGTAGGCGGGTAGACCAGTTGCCGACGCAGGGAAAAGGGTTGGCCAAAAAGCACCTTCCATCAGAGAACCGAAAGAAGACGGGGGTGGTGAGAGGTTAGGAGTGGAGGTGTCCCCGCACCAGTTAGTGGAGACGGAGCGGCAGTTGAAGGGTAGACGCCGGAGACGAAGGAGAAGGGTGGAGGCCTAAACGGTTGCAGCAAAAATGAGGAGGTTTGTCGGAAAGCATTGGTGGCGGGGACGGTGGAGGTCATGTATGTCGTCGTGCAGGCGGCTTGTTGCGGCAAGGAGAGAGACGGCGCAGGCGCTTGTCCGGAAAGTTTCTGGGAAACCGCTTTCGGTGGTTGGGATTCCGATTAGGGATCTAAAATCAGCTCGGCTGATTTGGAGAGATAGGGAGTGAGAGTATTGGATCTGTCGGGTTTTGGATTTTTGTTACGACAAAGTGTGAAAATATTTCATTTACCCGCTCCATTTATCCGTGCCAAAATTGTGAAAATGTTTCAAATTGGTAAAGAATTTCCATATTGGTATTATTAAAAATACCATTCTTGATTTTTTATTTTTTTGAGAAAGACATTCAAGAACGGTTTTTAATACCGTTTTAAATTGACGAACATTCTAGAACGGTAATAAAAATATCATTCTGGATTGTAATTTGGTTTTTTTTTTACAGACTTTCCAGAAAGGGATTTATGAAACCGTTCTGGAATATTCGTAAATCTAGAACGGTAATTACAATACCATTTTCAAAAGTATACTTTCCAGAACGGTATTTTAATACCGTTCTGGATTGACGCCCATTCCAGAACAGTCTTGCAATTACCGTTCTGCAAAGTATACTTTCCAGAACAGTATTGTAAAACTATTCTAGAAAGTTATCATTCCAGAACGGTATTTTAAAATACCGTTCTAGAAAGTGCTATCCAGAACAGTTTTTAAAATGCCCTTCTGGATTGACTTTTGTGTCTGTTTTAGAATGCAGTTTAAAAGGGGTTGCCAATCTACTGGGTCGCTTTAGTCGATACTTGAAACGCTTGCAATTTCTAGAAATATGAGGGTGTCTAGAGTCCGGATGAGTTCCTTTGAGCAATTTGAGTGACTTACTAGTGCAAACGTGCGAGGACCTGAGCAAATAACCATTTTCTTGATGTTGTGTGATTTTTTGTGCTATAATTCTAAATTGCTTGAGGACAAGCAATAGTTTAAGTTTGGGGGAGTTTGATATGCGAGAAATTATGTGGTAATTAATGGTCTATACGTTTGTGCGCTGCATATTGCTATATATATTTATTTCTTGTATTATATTCTTGTTGATGGACGAGCACCAATTGCATATTTTTCATCTATTTTACAATATTTAATTATTGATTTGTTGTGACAACTATCGTAGGATTGATTGGGCAAAGAAGTACCACTTTTACCGTCTTAGCGGTAGCTTCTATTGCTACGCAACCGCTAACACCTAATAATTCCACCGACCGCTAAGGACACCGTTGAGGAGACAACGGAGAAGAGTTAACGCCAGGCTTAACGGTCATCTTACAGTTAGCACTACCATTACGGGCGAACAGAGAGGTGTCAAAGGTGAGCTTAACGGTAGAAATACCATTAGCTCTATCGTTAGGAGGCTACAGAAATATTTTAATG
The DNA here is from genome assembly GCA_014905375.1 of Phtheirospermum japonicum. Classification (NCBI taxonomy): domain Eukaryota; kingdom Viridiplantae; phylum Streptophyta; class Magnoliopsida; order Lamiales; family Orobanchaceae; genus Phtheirospermum; species Phtheirospermum japonicum. The sequence continues at coordinate 332,289 of BMAC01000951.1, forward strand.
GTCAGCTTAAAGGTAGCCCTTACCGTTAGCGCCAATGTTAAGGACAGAAAGAGAATATCGATGACAGGTTAAGGGTAGCATTAGCGGTAACTCTGACCGCTAAGCTACCGCTAACGGGCCCAGAATCTTATTTTTGGAAGGAAACTTCTAATCCAAGTTTTGGAAACTTATAAATACCTTCCATAATTCAGCCAAAATGGGATTATTGACATTTCTATGGTTCTAAGGCTTCAAGAAGAGTCCCCATTCATCTAACCATCAAGGGATTGAAGATTCAAGACTCAAGATCTAATCCTTCTTTCCCCTTCTCACTCAAGAACAATGTGTGATTTTCTATATTTCTTTTCTAATTTCATGAACACCATATGTGAGTAGTTTATTTATTCCGGTCCTTGTGACGTTGAATCCTTCATGAGATTATGTTCTAATCAACTCCCTTGATATTTGATTCGTTCTTCATATGAGATTGTTTATGTTATTCTATTTACATGACATGATTGTTAAATTTTTGTTTAGACTGATCACCTAGATTAGGGATTAGATATCAATTTCTAGGAAGAGAGCTACAGTCCATGTAATTGTTGTGGTTTCTATCTCCCTTGTAGCAACTAATGGTCGTGCATCATTAGGGATAACATAACATAAGTGTATTAAACTTGCTTATGAGTTTATTGCTTAGATTAGCCTATTTTCCTAGAATTTAATGTTATTAGTGGATTAAATCTAGAGAGTTTACTCTAGGTTGTTCATTAATTAGGTTTAATTTAAGAGCTTGTTTAGATTAAACATTCGGTAAGGGCAAATTCGAGTAGTAGAGCTTATTTCTATTTAGGGCTAGTAGTTTCATATGAAAAGTGAATTATGATATTAAAATTGGTTAGATGAATCGATCGAGTGTGGAAACTAAACTCGGAGTGTGGTTTTCTCATTATTATCAAGCTCTTATTAATTCTCTTGCGTGTTTTGTTTGTTTGAGCTGATTTACTTTTATCTTTATTCCTTTCTTAGTTTCATTAGTTAGTTCATCATCTTTTACCCCATTTCTTATTTTATATGAATAATCAAAAATTAATCCACACTCCTCGTGTGATGGACCCTTGCTTACCGCTTCTACTAGTTAGTGGAGGAAAGTCGAGGAAAAATAATTACATTAAATTTATCGCGTAACAACACGCGGTCACACGTCCACAAGAGACTCATTGACCGATTGGTTGGATTGATACCTCCAAGCAAACTAGAGAAATTGGATGAGATTTTGGCAGGCAAAGGTGATAGCGAGGAGGATGAAGATAAGGAGAAAGATGAGGAATATAGGCTAGTGTCATTGACCTCGGGCCAACGGAGGAGTAGAGAAAGGGAACCATGGAGGTCAAGTGCCGAGTTAATTTGGAGTGCAACAAGGAGGCGATATCCTATTGAATACCCATCGTCGTCCGAAGGTGACATCGATGATGATCTACAATACTTGGGTGGCAGGTCGCAGAGGAGGCCTCATAATGCACAGGCTCAGCGAGATATCAAAGAAGATGAAGACGAGGCAACACCAGCCTCTCACGCATTGAGAGATATGCAAGAGGCAGTGCGAGCTTAAAAAAGGCAGGTCGCTGGAGCGGGACGTGAAGAGGAGAAAGGGCGTCCTTGCTTAGAGAGGATATTGAGAGCAGTACAACCTCTCGGATACATAGGATTATATTTCTAATATGACGGGTTGTCAGACCCCACGCATCATGTGAAGGTTTCGAAAATTAGGTGGTGCTAAAATTGTATACGGATGTTGTAGCACGTCGAGCCTTTTTATCTATATTGAGGGGGATAGCACAAACTGGTTCCATTAGTTAGAACCAAGAAGGATCACCAGCTTCCAAATCATGAAAGCAGATTTTTTTTAATCATTTTGCTAGCGCCAAGACAAACACAAAAACTGCACAGTCTCTCTTTACAATGGTGCAGCGGCTGGGAAGAAGTTTGAAGAATTAAATAACCCAATTTACCCGAGCTACCTTGGAGGTGCCTGTGGCCAGAGATGAGATGAAGGCAGGAGTGTTTTACCAAGGATTGAGAAGGGAGGATTTGCACAAGTCATAAGCTAAGCAATCGGCATACATATATGAAGAGGTTTGGATAGATGCGCAAGATAGATACATGTAGAGGAGACTGAAAAAGAACACAGATTACGCTTCAGGCTGGAGATTGCGGAACCAGAGAGAATTACTTCCAACAGGTCAGAGCCTATGAGAGAGCCAAGGCAAGCTGCTCATGCTCTTTTAACTACTGAAGCAGACAGCAGAGGGGCAACAAGAAATGGGAGAAGGATATGGAGAGAGGAGGATTTCACACCCCTAGCATACCCGCAGGCGAGGGTGTTCATGATCATGGAGCGACAAACACCCGATGATATCAGATGGTCGAAGAGCTACACACGAATTCCTATTAATCTGAAATCTGAGTTCTTTTGCAGGTTCCATAATAATTACACTCATTCAACTGAGCGATGTAGGCATTTAATGGGAGGAAATTGATAGAATAATTAAGGCGGGGCACTTGAAAGAAGTAATATATAAGGATAAATAACCTCTCGAACCAGTGCGACAACTACCTCTGCCACCTCAAGGAGACCCTCCACAAACCCAGGCGGAGAAACAACCAAGACAAGAAAGAGAAAAATGGAACGAATGGGGAAGAACCACAGGGAATAACAAGAGAAGAAAAAATATGATTTTCGGGGAGCCAACATATGGAGACACAAATAATGCACAAAAAAGACACGAGAAAGTATCCCGACCTGGACCATGTGAGGTCTCTGCCATTAACAGGCGACCCCCGGCATCAGCACCAGTGACGAACGACACAACTTGCAGGTTGTGCATAATGACGCGCTTGTGATTAAAGATGAGGTAGCAGGTTATGAGATTAGGCGGGTGTTTATAGATATTAGAAGCTTAGTTAACATCATATACCGGGAGTGCTTGGACCAAATGAACTTAAAGACAAAGGTATGGACTATGAAAAATCCAATTTACTCTTTCAATGGCGCGCAGGTTATCAGTGAAGGCGAGATGGCACTCCAGTGGCATGGGGAAAGGCAATCTACGAGTGAAGAAGGACCTGAAGTTTTTGATAATCAAAAGGAACTCTCCATACAACTTTATATTGGGGTAACCGGCCCTTAACGCATTCCAAGCGGTTACTTCTAGCTACCACATGAGCATAAAGTATCCTGCTGGAGACAAGGTAGGCGAAATAGTATCAGAACAACAGGTCGTCCGGGCATGCTATCAGATGACCGTGAGAAAAAGGATGAGCGAAGGGAATCGAGAGAGGATGGGTGATGTGCAGGAAGGGAGGAGAATTATATTCTCCCTCACGAAGAACTCATGGAGATTTCATTAGAAGAAGGCAGGCCAGAATATATTACCAGAATAGGGACTCAAATCACAAAGGTCGTGAAAGAAGAGTTGATCGCTTTACTAAGAGATTTTTGGGACATGTTTGCTTTTGGAGATGGGGAGTTTCCAGGAGTGTCTCCTGAGGTTGCACAACACCAATTAAATGCCAAACCATAGGTACGACCTGTGCGTAAGAAAAGGCAACATTTCAAAGCGAAGCTGAATAAGGTGATTGAGTAAGAAGTGCAAAAACTACTAAAGGATGGTCACATCCGGGTGATTTAGTTCTCGAAATATTTACCCAATGTCTTGATGGTGCCAAAACCTGGACAGAGGTGGAGGATATGCGTGGATTTCCACGAATTAAACATGGCATATCCAATGCATCATTATTCTTTACCACGTATCGATCAACTGGTAATTGCAACCTCAGGTTGCGAGCTCTTTAACATGATGGACACGTCGCAGGGATACGACCAGATTCCATTGGCGAAAGAACACCAATCTAAGGTGAGCTTTGTCACCTCGACAGTTACATACTTTTTTGTCTCTATGTCATTTGGGTTGAAGAATGCAGGCCCGATGTATCAAAGGTTAGAGGAAAAGATGTTTGGAGACTTGTTGGGATTGACAATGGAAGTCTATGTAATGATATGCTAGTTAAAAGCAAGAAGGCGGAGTCACACTTGGAGGATTTGCAAAAGGCTTTTACCATACTGAGGCAATACGGCATGCGCCTTAACCCAACAAAGTGCCCATTTGGGGTACGATCAGGTAAATTTTGGGATATATGGTGATGGAAAGAGGTATCCAGGTGAACCCGGAGAAGGTGAGAGCTTTTACGGACATGCCTCATCCTCGAACAGTACGAGATGTGCAGATATTAACTTGTCGCATTGTAGGGTATAACCATTTTTTTCAAGGTCATTAGAGAAGGGTTTTCCCTTTTTCAGGACACTAGGGAAATGATCCAGGTTTGAATGGATAAAGGAGGTGGCAAAGGCGTTCGATAAACTCAAGGAGTACCTGGCCGAGATCCCATTACTAATTAAACTGATGCTAGGTGAGGACCTGATTCTATACATATCCATTGGTGAGGTCGCAGTAAGCCCAGTACTCATTAGAGAGGATCCAGGTGTCCAAAAACCTTTCTATTATATCAGCAGGATGTTAAGGGGAGCTAAGTTGAATTGCTCGGAGTTGGAGAAAGGTGGATTCGCATTGATCTACACGGCGAGAAGCTCCGACCTTATTTTTTGGGTCACAAGGTTCAGGTGCGCACTAACTTAGCTCTCAATCAGGTTTTAAGTAATTTTAATGTGTTGGGATGATTGGTGAAGTGGACAGACAAGCTCATCAAGTACGATGTGGTATATGAGCCCAGAACAGCTATTAAAGAGCAGGTTTTAGCAAATTTCTTGCAGAAGATAGTGCGCTCGGTAGAGCATGTAGAGAAACAGAAGGCGTGGTTGTTGCATACAGATGGATCAACTATGGCATCAGGAGCTGGGGTGAGGATTGTTTTGACTAGCCCGGAAGGGGAGAACCTAGACTTTGCATTCAAGCTAGGATTTAAGGCCTCTAACAACGAAGCGGAATATGAGGCATTATTGCAAGGCATGAAAATGTCAAGGGACCTTGGAGCACGGTGAATTAAGGCCCACTCGGATTCACAACTGGTAGCTCGCCAGTATGATGGATCTTTCGAAGTGAGGGAATAATGCATGCAGAAATACTTAAAGAATCTTAAAGAGGGGGTAACTCAATTTGAGGAGTTAAAATGGGAACACCTGCCACGAGCTGAAAATAATAGAGCGGATCATCTCACAAAGAAGGCTAGGTCACTGGGCACTTGTACCACAAGAAACGTCACGTTGATGGAGTTAGCGCATAGCAGTGTGGAAAAAGGAGGTAAGATCATGGAAATAGATGAACGAGAGGATTGGAAAACACCGATTTGGGAGACTCTCAATAATGTGGTCACAAGAGGTACATAATTATCTGCTAAAGAGATCAGAACGGCGTCACGGTCTTGCTTGATGAATGTGGACTTATATAAGAGGTAGCACTTTGGCCCATACTTGAAGTGTTTATTGAAGGAGAAAGGATTAGAAGTACTGGGGGAATACACAAGGGGTATTGTGGTGATCATGCAAGAAGTAGGGCACTTGTTGGAATAGATTTGCGAGCTGGGTTCTTATAGCTTGGGATGAAGAGTATTGTAAGAGAGCTCGTTGTGACTTGAAGAAAATGTTAGATGCACGCATCTATCATTCACATGCCCTCAAAAGATATGATGGTATTGAGCTCTCCCTACCCATTTGCACAATGGGGAATCGACATTGTGGGGCCATTTCCAAGGACGCCTTGCAAGAATCTCCACTTGGTGGTCGCAGTGGACTACTTTACGAAGTGGGTGGAGGTCGAGGCTGTGATTGGAATTGGCGAGCAGAACATCATTGATTTATCTTTAATAGTATTTTTATAGGTATGGCATCCCACGGGTGTTGGTCTCGGACAATGGCACACAATTCAATGCACACATGATGCAGGATTGGTGAAAAGTAATAGTGATGAAACAATAATTTGCTTCTGTGCCACATACCCAAGATAATGGGCTAGTTGAGGTCACTAACCATATTAATGTGTAGGGAGTCAAGTCGCGACTAGAGAAAGCAGGGGGACTTTGGCTCAAGGATTTTTTTTCCATCTTATGGGCTTGTCGAACAACTCCACGAACTATTATGGGCGAGTCACCTTTTAGCCTAGTCTATGTTATGGAAGCTGTCATCCCGGCAGAAATAGTTGAGAATCTCATCGGTTAGAGACATTCAGTGAGGAACAAAATAAATGATTGTCTAGGGGAGCTCTGGAAACAATCGATGAAATACGTGATAAGGCTGCAACACGCGTGGAAAGATATAAACAGAGAATTCAAACAGCCTTCAAGAAATGGGTAAAATGGAGGTATTTCTAGGCCGGTGAATTTGTCTTGAAGTGAGCTGATGTAATCTATACTATGAAAAAGTTGGATCCTAATTGGATAGGACCATTAAAGGTCATCAAAGTATTAAAAGGAGGGGCATATGTGCTCGTGGATGGAAAGGGGAAAGCTCTACCAAGGAGCTGGAATATCTGCCATTTAAAGAAGTATTGCACCTAGCTTTTCGGGCAACGGACGATATTACTATCTTTTTATTATTTCTATCCTGGGTTGATGCTTCTTTAGGTCAGTGATGGACTTGTACTTTATGCACTTTTCACAAACTATGGGTTGATGCTTATCTAGATCAGTGATGAATAAAGGGTTATCATTATGGCGTTTTTAGAGTTTTATGGTTTTTATAGACATGGTCATGGCTCGATGATTTTATTAGTTCGATAATAGTTTTTATGGATATGGAAATGATTGGATGGTTTTATGCAAGAATATGTTTGATTTACATGTTTTTTCATATCCTTGAATATGTTTGATTTACATATTCTAGTATGTTTTGAAGAGAGCATGTTTAACCTACATATTCTTTATTATTTTATGTTTGATTTACATACCGTTTGCTGTTTGGTTTAAGATTTTGTATAAAGAACATGTTTGATTTACATGTTCTTAACACCTCTTTTTATGAGTATGTTTGAATTAAATACTCTTCACTCTGAAAGCCATGTTCGAAATACATACGAGGTTTGCACTTTTGATTGTGTCTAATTTTGGCAGACTGGTTTATAATTCATATACAAAGGCTATGAGATGTATATCGCTCGTGTATGAGATTATGTGATGATGCAACTTATTAGTTCTTCTACTCGCAGGGTCTTATGGGACTTAACGTGTTGATGGTAGATAACCTAGTTGTATTAATTGGTTGCATTAATCTTGGGGACTAAGTAGCTTCTTAGTTACCTTTGGTCTACTTTCATTACATTGATGCGACCTGATTATTTTATGATCTACATTGTTTGTGATCTAATATGGCTCTACTTATGGTTTCGTTTACATGGTGTTTTCTTATACGCATCTTATGTCAGGTCGGCACATATATGGCATCAAAGAATGCATGGTTATGAGATTATAAGTCGTCATGCAGTTGATAGTTTTTATGATGCTCCAACTATGGAATAACTTGTATTTTCACAAGTTTCGTGGTATTACAGAATGAATCATAGAGTTCATGAATAAAGGAGAAAAATCAGTAATGCATACTAAATCAGTTCGCACATGGTAGGCCAGAGATCTTATTACATGAAAAGCTGGAAATAATGTAAAAGTACAATTAGAGACCAATTCATCGAGGGGAGCATCGAGTTCATTCCCAAGTCCAACCCTCAGGTTTGCCTTTCTAGTATAGGTGGACCACCAATTAGAATGTAGAGGCTAATTATCATCACCACGCCAAAAGGTGAAGGAAAGGAACTGTTTCTTATTGTTTCCACATCCGGCTCGAAGTTAATATTTACCGCAGCAAGATGATCTTTAACTCGCTACATACAAATGGTGAACCAGTATTTGACCCCTCTCCCTGCCTTTTTCAAGAAGGTCATCGTATGCCGATAAGTCTCGATCATGTCGATCATATACGTTTGCATGAATCTTTTACCACTTCGCTTCTCAGGAAGGTCCGACGACCTTCAGCCACCCCTTCGGCTTATCCCTCAGTAATCCCCTGCTGGCAGGCTATGCGAGCTACCTCCTGTATCTGTCTCTCTTTCTCTTGCACGAGTCCTTCCAACTCCATTAGCTGTCCCCCCTAATTTAGTGGCCTCGACTCTCAATGTCTCCAGATGGTTGTTGTCAACATTTAGTTCTTCTCCCTGGGCTGCTAACTGGCGACAAGCCTCGTCTAGTTCTCCTTGAGTCAAGGATATTTGCTGTGTCTATTTTTAAGTCTGGTCTGTCATCTCGTCACATGCTTTCTTCCATTCACCCTCAAAGGTCGCCACCAATAGATGTCCGGAGAGAGAATCCACCAGAGGTTCCAGCTATATCATAAGAAACAGTAAGAATGGGTTATGAGTTAAAAGGATATTGAGATGCGTCATTTTAAGAAAATGAGTTACCTGGGTTCTCATCTATTTATGAAGGAAGGATTTGACTTGGTCGGCATTTTCACACTTAGAAAGGTCCTTGTCCAGATTTGGAGAACCCAAGCTAGACGCCTTCAGGGTGCGGGAACATTTTGAAGATGGGGGTGCAGGATTTGGAGGAGTACGATCGCAAATGGTTCTTTTCTTCTTTCCCTTTCCAATTGATGCTCGTAGTGGTACTTGATCATCTGAATCGGTGAGCCCCTCTGTTTCATTTCTTGCGGTCAAGGCGAGCTCCATCTCCATTTCAACATTCTAACATCCATGCATCTAATGCATATTTTTATTTATTTATTAATCATCGTGCATTAAAAATATAACCTTAGTCCCAAGTTCGTCAATATAAAATTATTTTATACTTTTAAATTTAACTAATTTAAGAAATTCTATTTAATAGAATTTCTAGTGCGATTGTTAAATATAATATATACCTCAATTTTAAAGACTATTATATTTTATTTGTATTCTATAAAAATTATTACAACTTATTTTAAAATTTGATTATAGCCAAATTAGTAGGTTTTAGTTTTAAATAATCTCGACTTCTAAAATTTATTATAACTTATTTGTATTTTAGTTATTTACTTATTAATATACTATTGGATCGTTTGCGAAAATTATTCGATTTAAAACTTAAGTCGTTTATTGGATTAATTATTTTTCTTGACTTCAAAACGAGCCCAATGACTAGCCCGAGTCCACTAAACCTCAACCCTAACCTTCCAAAAATAAATTCACCTTTGGTTTATAAGGAAAAGTCCAAGCTTGTCCACTTTTCCAAATTCAAGATTGACCCCAATCTTTCGCCATCCTTTCAATTAAACCCACAACTTACCAATGAACCTAAATTCAACCCTTAGCTTGCCAAAAACCTCAATCCAGCCTCAGAAACTTTTATAAAACTATATTCCAGTCCAGTTTTACTATTATTATTATTTCATTAATATTATATTATTATTATTATTATTATTATTATGAATTTTAAATATGAAAAATACTAGTTAAATATATTTTCTAATTTATTAGGTGACGAGCAATAAGGGGACTTAAGATTCAACCACCTGCACTCAAATCGAATTTTCACGACAATATTTACGAGGTAGGAACCACTGACCTATTTTATGTTAAATTTTGTTTCTCAATATCGTGCAATGTGTATCATGTAATCTTGAGTACGACTTATTTCTAAAACCGAATTATATAGCCAAGGGTTATTCCCAAGGTGCTATCCATGAATTAAAATCGGTAACCGTATAAGTTGTTATCGCATTTTAGCTGCAGTCAAAGTAATTTCTAAAACCAATCATGAATTAGAACCGGTGGCCGTACAAGTTGTCATCGCGTTTCTAGCTGCGCAGTTAGAGTCGACGTTCTTCTAAAACCATGAATTAGAACCGGTATCCGTACAAGTTGTTATCGCGTTTCTAGCTGCAGTCAATGTCTATGTTTTTCCAACATGCTATTCTATGAATTATATGGTTCAATGTGCTATTTTTGAGTTCTATGATTTAGTTGAAATATGTCAGTGTAACTATTGAGTACGTTGAGCTCATCACAAAGCAACGGCGTATTATTCAGGTACAAATGAAGATATCGAATGAAATGGAGAAGATGAGGGGAATAAAAATTCTTGATGTTGGTTTCTATGTTTTAAACTTGTTTTACGTTTTAAATAAGAGTCGAACTGGACATAAAGCATACTATGACTATCAATTTCCACTGTTGGTGATTTGGTTACTTATATTATGAATATCTTCGCTACGTAATTCTTAAACGTTTAGAAAATGTAAATCTTTTATATTAAAATCATGAAAATTAGACATTTATTGTGACGCCAAGATTTCTCCATTTAATTATTTAAAAATATAAATCCTTTTTCGACTAAAGTGAAATTGGGGCGTTAGAAAGGTGTTATCAGAGCCAAGGTTTTGATTGGTTCTGTAGACTCATTTTGTTTGTGAAAATCAAAAATTTTATAAAATAAATATTTTTATTACATAAATAATTTTCATTCCTCCTCGTTGAACATTCTTCGATATCCTCAAGGTACCAAAGTTCATTTCAATTGTTTAATCATTAACTTAAACTCCATGTTATCCCATGATTGCATTGTATTGGGTTTGGTTGTTGATGTTTTGGTGTGATTGCTCTCCAAGTCATGGAGGCTTTCTTTAGTAATGGCTTTTCGGAGGTAGATACGGTGGGGTCATATTTTGTTGACCAAACATCATTTGTGGCTCTTGGACAAAGAAGATACAACCTTACGATGTATATAGAGAGTTATACCTCGTAATTAACTAAGTAAACATTTTGATGACATTAGGATATGGCGTCAAACCAATGGAGAAGAAGCGGGAACCGGGTTAATGAAGAAAACCCACCCTACGTCGACCAAACGACCGTTGAGGCTATGGACACGATTTTCACCAACTTTTTCCAACGCCTTCAAGATAAAAGTTTGGGGATTGGAGGCAATAACTCGAGAGCAGTAGAACATTTCCGTCTTTATCGACGATATCTTGATCTTTTCAAAGAGTTAAGAAGAGCACGAAGAACACTTATGAATAGTGTTTAGAACACTTCGCAGGGAGAAGTTGTATGCGAAATTCAGTAAGTGTGAGTTTTGGATGGACCGAGTAGTGTTCCTCGGTCACATCGTCACTGCTCAAGGGATAGAAGTGGATCCATCGAAGGATGAAGCTATAAATGGATGGGCCACCCCCAGAAATGCGAGTTAAGTTCGCAGTTTTCTGGGTCTAGCAGGCTACTATCGAAGATTTATCGAACGATTTTCTAAGATAGCGGTGCCGATGACTCGACTTCTAAGAAAAGGGGAGAAGTTCGTGTGTAGCACGAAGTGCGAGGAGAGTTTCCAAGAGCTGGAGAAAAAGCTCACTTCCACACCCGTCTTGACAATTCCTGGCCCAAAGAAGGACTTCATTATTTATAGCGATGCGTCACAACAAGGTTTGGGTTGCGTCTTGATGCAACATGGGATGGTAGTGGCTTATGCATCATGACAACTCAAAACCCATGAGACGAACTACCCTACGCATGATTTGGAACTCGCGGCCGTAGTTCATGCTTTAAAGATCTGGAGACACTAATTGTATGGAGGCAAGTGTGAGACTTTCACCGACCGTAAGAGCTTGAAGTATTTGTTCACTCAGAAGGAGTTGAGTATGCGTCAAAGAAGATGGTTGGAATTGGTTAAGGACTATGACTATACCATTAGCTACCATCCAGGGAAGGCGAATGTGGTAGCCGATGCGTTGAGTCGTAAAGGGGGACTGATAAATTTAAGGTCCGAACAAGATAAGTTTGTTGAGGAGTTTGCCAAGATGAATATCGAATTGGTGATACCTCAAAACAACACGAAGGGGATCTTAGCATCCTTAGTGGTACAACCAACCTTAAGGGAAAGGATCAAGGAAATTCAAACCCAGGATGGTTTCATAAGAATATGAAAGATAAAGTGCGGAGAGGAACCATCAAAGGTTTTTTTTTAGTAGACGATGGAGTGTTGTTTTACGAAGGATAAATTTGTGTTCCAAAAGTCTAGTGTCTAAGGAAAGAAATTCTTGAAGAAGCCCATTGCACTCCTTACACTGCACACCCTGGTGGTACCAAGATGTATAAGGACTTGAAGACAATGTTTTGGTGGAGAAGCATGAACAAAGACATTGCCACCTTTATGGGTAAGTGTCTTGTTTGTCAACAAGTTAAAGCCGAACACCAACGGTCGTCGGGTTTGCTAAGACCACTAGAGATTCCAGAATGGAAGTTGGAGCATATCTCGATGAATTTCGTAGTGGGTTTATGATCAGCACGTATTTGTCCTCATTTTCAGTAGTATTTTAGTTTGTTTTTCTTTTTTTTTTTTTGGTATAAGTTGGACGATTTAAGCATAATTCCGTATTTTTATAGTTCTGGCTTATTTTAACATATTTTAATTGTAATTGATGCAAATAGGTGATATTTCGTTGTTTTCACCTTACAGCTAAGTAACCGGAAGAGTTCAGCGCGTAATAGACGAAGTTTGATGTTCAAGAATAGGAGAACGAGCTTTCCGGCGAAACGAGTAGCAAAAGATAGAGAGAGATGGAGGCAGACGCGCAGCCGCGTCGACTGACGCGACCGTCGATGCTCCGTCGACGCGAGCCATGATCCGCTTCAGTAGACGCAACGTCGACACAACTTGCTGAAGCGTCAATGTCAACGCACCGATGTCGACGCACCGTCGACGGAACTTGCTGAAGCATCGATGTCGACCCATCCAGTCGACACACCCGCCCAACCGATGCGCACGCCCTGGCTGCACCGATGCCGAGCACCAGCACGCGTCAGTCGATGCACCATCGACGCACCGTCGACGCGACGGCCCAGAATCGGGATTTTAGGGTTTCTTATGCTCCAAGTTAAGGCAAATCTATAAAAACCCTTCTAAGTCCGTCCCAAAAGACACCTCTCTCACCCATACTCAGAATATTTGATATTTTGGCTCGAGAACAACACCATCCACATCCCGATAACAACAATTGATCAAGATCGAAGATTCGAGGTTGCCAAGTTCCAACTGTCCATTCGTGATCCATTCTTCGACCGAGATCAACCGCCTCTCCGGATTAGCTGGAGAATTTACTACGCTTTCTAGTTTAATAAGTACTCTGAACCCTTTATTCGTTTTCGTAGTTTAATTTATGCAATTAAGTAGTTGTTTTTCATTAATTGCTTTTGAATTTGTTTATGCTAGAACCCTAGATACTTTTGGTATTGAATTCGTAATCTTTAGTTTAATTAATGCTTGGTTTTTATTCGCGTTAGTTAATTCATTTTGTTTGCATTGCGTTCTAGATAATTGCTTGATTTTACGCTAGTTAATCTTGCTTGAGTTCTTAGAATAATTTCTCTAGTTTATATGTTGGAGTTGC
>BMAC01000951.1:346150-370763 GCA_014905375.1 Phtheirospermum japonicum
TCGCATATGATGGGTACCATGAGAGAGACGAATACGCGAGGCGAAATAACCAAGAAAGATACCAACGGGAGGCGCGTGAACCGAGACAAAGAGAGTTCACGACCCCTCAAGTGGGTCCCTATAGTTCGGCAATTGTGTTGGGTAGAGCTGCGAGGGACTTCGAGTTGAAACCTCATATCATCAACAACCTCCCAACATTTCATGGTCTCGCCAATGAAGACCCACTGACGTTCCTTAAGTAGTTCTATGCCGAAGTTAGTAGGATCCCGTCCCTGGGACTTCATCACGAAGACCTTCAAATGGTGTGTTTTCCGAGTTGCATGAAGGATAAAGCCAAGTCTTGGCTACTATCAGTGGAACCGAGATCTCTGGTCGACTGGCCCATGGTGAGCGAAAAATTCATTAATCAGTACTACTCAACTCAGACGACGGGCCACATAAGGAGACAAATAGCCAACTTTGTCCAGCAAGACGGGGAGCTGTTTCACGAGGCGTGGGAACGTTTCAAATCTCTGTTGCAAGCTTGCCCCCATCATCACAACTCTCTGGGAATGGTGAATCAACTCTTCTACGAGGGACTTATAGATTCTTATAAGAATAACGTAGAGGTGGCTGCTGGAGGAGATTTTGGGGATTTGACAGCGACGGATGCCAAGCAACTATTTGAAAGAATGAGCCAGAAGTTGAGGCAAACGAGCTCTCGACCACGGAAGATAAGGGTTAACGAGGCAACTGAGGTGCCAAGTAACGAGACCTTCGAGGCATGTAACCGTTGTGGAGAGCAAGGGCATTCGGGGGATTCATGTACAATGGGGTATCATGAGGATACCGACGCTGAAGCACTCGCCATCAAAGACCAATTACGCAACATAGATCTCCCAACCTATGAGCACAGGCCTCAGACAAATCCCAAATTTAATGTAAATCGTAACTCTCCTTACTTGAAATGGGGCCCTGGAAATCCACATTTCACCCCAGCACAAAATAAATCAACACAACCTCCACCAAACAAATCACTACCAGCGGGGCCGACACCTGTTCCTATACAGCCAAATGATCAACTGCTAATTTGGCAACAGAACCAAGTCACCGAGACACTGAGAAACAGGGATGGACTGACCAGTCTGACCACGTTAGTGAATAAGCAAGGAGAGGTCTTGGATGACCTATCTAAGAGCGTGAAGAACTTGGAGAAAATGATGGGGCAAATGGCGACATTCATGGACAAACACGACAATGAAAAGGGGAAGTTTCCGAGCCAACCCGAGCAAGCTTCCGTGGTTCATATTCTACGAAGCGGGAAGACGATAGATAATGGGGTCGAAGAAAAGAATGAAGGGGACACTGATGTTGCAAATAAGGGGCTGCCCACGAACAATGACCCTAAATTGGTTGACCAAATGCATAAGTCACCGAGTCCGTACATTCCTGGGTCGTTAAAAGGGAAGTCCCCGAATCAAGTACCCTCTCAAGTAATAGATGACGATTCCACCAAGCCTCCGAAGGAATCGCCAATCACTATTCGAGACAAGGTTCCTTTCCCAAGTCGCCTACGCCCAGCAAAAGAGAATAAAAAGTTCATGGAACTTTATAATATGCTCAAAAACGTCAACATTAATCTTCCTCTGTTAGACGTAATCAAGACGATGCCCGCGTACGTGAAATTTTTCAAGGAATTAGTCGCAAGGGAACGGCGTCTCGAGATACTTCAGCAAGTTAAGTTAACAAAGGAGGTTAGCGCCATATGCAAAGGGCCTCTACCCAAAAAGGAAAGAGACCCCGGAAGTTTCTACATAACCATCACCTTGGGAAATGGACAGACAGCACGAGGCATGCTTGACCTTGGAGCAGGAATCAATTTGATGCCTTATTCCCTTTATAAGGAATTTGATTTAGGGACAATGAGACCAACGAAGATGCGGCTACAATTGGCGGACCAATCAATTAGACAACCACTTGGCATAGTCGAGTATGTTCTAGTTCAAGTTGGCGAGCTTGTGATTCCAGTCGATTTTTTCATACTAGATGTCAGCGAGGTTCCGAAGGAGGGCACTGAGCATACTATTTTTCTTGGTCGACCATTTATGTCCACTTCTCGTACACTGATTGACGTACACAAAGGGAGGATGACCTTGTCCGTGATGGGGGAGACAATCACATTTTCGTTGAAAGATATCCACAACACTCCTTCGCCATACATGAATGAAGATTTCTCATTTGTGGACCCGATTGCCTCTTGTGTTCACGAGCTTAAGGGGATCACCGTGCCAGATGAATTAAGCGTCGAGGACAACAAAGAATTTTTGAACAGGGTGGCCGAGATGTTAGAGATAGATTTGAATGAGATCGACGAAGACCATGAAGAGATTGATGATTTTGATGAAGAATTGTGTGAAATAGCCACTGCACCCGAACTTGGTCCAAAGATAGAGTTAAAGCCGCTACCGAGCCACTTGAAGTATGTTTTCCTCGAGCCCAACGAAATGAAACCAGTCATCATATACTCAGCCTTGTCGGAGCACGAGGAGAAGGAATTAGTTGCGGTGTTAAGCAACCACAAGGAGGCAATAGGATGGAGCATCAGCGACATCAAAGGAATAAGCCCCGTGACTTACATGCATAGAATCGAAATGGAACCCGATGCCAGGCCTGTGAGGGACAGTCAACGGAGACTGACGCCAACGCTTTATGAGGTGGTTAAGAAAGAAATTTTTAAGCTTAAAGATGAAGGTATCATTTTCGCCATCTCCGACAGCAAATGGATTAGCCCAATCCATGTGGTTCCAAAGAAAGGAGGTATCACCATCGCCGAAAACGCAAAGGGTGAGATAGTGCCAACCCGACTAACTACTGGATGGCGTATGTGCATCGATTATAGGAAGTTGAATGCGGCCACTCGTAAGGATCATTTTCCTCTACCGTTCATCGACCAACTCCTCGATAATCTTGCGGGACACGAATTTTACTGCTTTCTGGATGGCCTTTCGGGCTACTATCAAGTGGCCATCGCTCTGGAAGATCAGAGCAAGACAACGTTCACATGCCCCTTTGGCACATTCGCTTTTCGAAGGATGCCCTTTGGCCTGTGCAACGCACCAGCGACTTTTCAAAGGTGCATGCTCTCAATTTCCAGTAATTTTATTGATGACTTTCTTGAGGTATTTATGGATGATTTTTCAATTTTTGGGTCATCTTTGGATAATTGTTTGTCTAATTTGTCAAGAGTTCAAGAACGATGCGTTGAGAAAAATCTAACTTTGAGTTGGGAGAAATCCCATTTTATGGTAAAAAGTGGCACTGTCCTAAGCCATGTTGTTTCTAGAAAGGGGCTGGAGGTTGATAAGGCAAAAATTGATGTAATTGAAACTCTCCCTCCGCCTCGAGATGTTAAGGGGATTAGGAGTTTTCTTGGTCATGCAGGTTTTTATAGACGGTTCATCAAAAACTTTTCAAAAATAAGTCGTCCACTTTGCAAACTTTTGACCTTAGATACTCCTTTCATTTTTAATGAAGAATGTTTGAATGCGTTTAATGAATTAAAAGCGAGTCTTACATCTGCCCCTGTGGTTGTTGCTCCCGACTGGACCTTACCCTTTGAAATTATGTGCGATGCCTCTAACGAGGCGGTGGGGTCTGTTTTGGGACAACGTGTGGAAAAATTTCTTAGAGTCATTTATTATGCTAGTTATATGCTAAACGTAATTATACCACAACTGAAAAAGAATTATTGGCAATCGTATTTTCGCTTGACAAATTTAGACCATATATAGTAGGAGCTAAGGTAATTGTATATACTGATCATGCTGCTTTACGCCATTTGTTTTCCAAACCACAAAGTAAGCCACGTCTTATTAGGTGGATTTTGTTGCTACAAGAATTTGATGTGGAAATAAAAGATAGACGGGGTTGTGAAAATGTTGTGGTGGATCACTTGTCTAGAATGATAATTGAGGAGAATGAGGGGGAGAAATTTTCGATTAAAGATCTTTTTCCTTATGAAAATGTTTTTAATCTTGAGCAATTAATTACCCCTTGGTACGCTGATATTGTGAATTATCTTGTTTGCAAAATCGTGCCTAACCATTTATCCTACCAAGAACGAAAGAGATTTTTGAGTAAATGCAGGGACTACTTTTGGGATGATCCCGATGTTTTCAAACGCTGCAAGGATGGTCTAAATAGGAGGTGCGTTCCAAACGACGAAATGGGGAGCATTCTCCAATTTTGCCATGACCATGGAGGGCATTTTGGAGCTCAAAAGACGGCGTTTAAAGTGTTACAAGCCGGATTTTATTGGCCGAGTTTATTTGCTGATGCGGTTTGAATATTGCAAAACTTGTGACAACTGCCAACGGACCGGAAACATAGGTAAGCGAGACGAAATGCCACAGGTACCCAACCAAGTGGTAGAGATTTTCAATGTATGGGGGATAGACTTTATGGGACCTTTCCCTAAGAGTGGAGATTTTGAGTACATCCTTGTTGGTGTCGACTACGTATCAAAATGGGTGGAAGCAATCCCTAATCGAACACCTAATGCTGAAGTTGTTCTCAAATTCCTCCAAGAAAATATTTTCAGTAGATTCGGGGTGCCGAAATCGATAATAAGTGATGGAGGAAGCCACTATTGTAACAAGGCGTTTGCAAAGTTGATGAAAAAATATGGGGTCCGACACAAGGTAGCTACGCCTTACCACCCTCAGACGTCTGGTCAAGTCGAAACGAGCAACCGTCAACTTAAGGCCATCCTCGAGAAAACAGTCGGGCCGAGTCGAAAGGATTGGGCATTAAAACTTGTCGACGCACTGTGGGCATACCGAACAGCCTACAAGACAGTGCTTGGAATGAGCCCTTTTTGCCTAATCTATGGCAAAGCTTGCCATTTGCCCGTTGAGCTAGAACATTTAGCTAGTTGGGCAATTCGGAAACTGAACATGAATTATGACGAGGCTGGCGAGTACAGGAAGTTGGAACTAACTGAGCTTGAGGAGATAAGGAATGAGTACTATGAAACTGCATGGAGGCAAAAGAAGATGACCAAAGTCTACCAGGATCGAAAACTCGTCAACAAGCATTTGGAGGTAGGTAAGTTAGCTCTAGTCTTTAACTCGAGATTTAAACTTTTTCCAGGGAAACTAAAATTAAAGTGGAGTGGACTGTTCGTGATAAAAGAGATCAACGAGTTTGGAGCTATTACCCTTTACGATGAGAAACGAGACGCAACATTTCAAGTTAATGGGCACCGCGTCAAATTGTACCGTGACGGAGAGTCAACGAATCAAGATCGTGAAGTATGGGCGATGGTGGACCCACCTCCGCTGGCAATTTAATCACGGCACAGTTACGTCGAGCAAACGACGTTAAAAGATGCGCTTTTTGGGAGGCAACCCAAGCTACTGTATTTTTTTGATTTTTGATTTTCTTTTATTTTAGTTATTTCTTTTTTCTACTTTTTGTAAGTGCTTGAACAGGATTTAGGTCGGGATAAGTTTGATTCATCATTTGAAGAGTGGAAAATTCGCATCAAAACCAGCCTGCAGCCGCGTCGACCGACGCGGCGTCGATGCGGAAATGACGCTTCCTGGGCGCGCGCATCGACTAACGCGGCAACGACGTGGGTGCATCGACTGACGCAGCATCGACGCGGCGTCGACGCCACCTGTGCGCGTGACCAAATTTTTGGTAAGTTTTAGCTGCGATTTTGGGGAGTTTTATTCTAAATAGGAGAGTGAATTTTAGGGTTTTATTTGCACGAAATTTGTCAAGATTGGGGACAAGATCTTTTGTCTTAAAAGAGTTCTAATTAGATAAGGAAACTTAATATCTTTTCCCTTATCTTTAATTTGGGTGAATTTAGGATTCCTATTTTTAAGGTCTTTTGATCCCTATATAAACCAAACCCTTTCACTCTTAATTTCATTATTCTCAAAGCTCTACATCTCTTTACCCCAAAATATTTTCGCCCCACCCCTTTTCCTTACCATGAGGCCAATTCCAAGAACCACCAAAAATCACGAGAAAAGGTGGATGCTGAGGGAGGAACACGACGAGAAAGTGGACCAGCTGCTTGATGAAGTCGAGAAGGCGAACGATTTGGTTGGTGATTATCAATTGGATGAGGTTAACTATACCCTCCAAATCGATGCTCTAAAGAACGAATTGAGAACGGCGGAGGAGATCAACGTTGGGTTTAGGGACATGAACCTTCAACTAAGGACCACCATTCAACGCTTAAGGGGTATTGAGCACGACCTCGAACAGCAGAGGAAGGACCTTGACGAACGTGCCATGACCAAGAACGAGCTCCGCGACGCACTTCTCCGAGATCGAGAGACGATTGCCACCTTGACTAAGGACAACAATGAGATGATATGGGAAATGTTCAGATTTCAGGTGAGATCGATATGAAGGACGAGCGCTTGAAGGAGACGGAATTCGAGATAGAGAGTTTGACTCAAGATGGAATACGTTTCTTGCGAAGTAACCATGCAATCCGCGAGGAAAAGTTTGCACTCTTACGGCGAATTGAGGAGTTGGAGGGCCACATTAAGGATTTTAATGTGAGAAACGTGGCGAACGAGGGGAATTTTGGATTTTGGAAGCACTGCTTGGAAGAGGCTAGCAAGAAGATCGTCGCGTTAGAGCGATTGGGTTCCAAATCCCCTTAGATTCTTAGGGCTTGCTATTATTTATCTATTCATGTTTTTCCATAATCGAGTCGTGGAATTGTCTTTCCACCTTATCCTGTTTAGTTTATTACAATTTTTTTTTTTTCGGTTGTCTGCGTATTTTGTCTCAGCAATTAATAAAATTTTATTTTTTGTACGCCTTGTTTTTTTTTCGTATTTCTTTCACCATGGACGTTTTTATTTTTCTTGTGAGATTGTGCAGTTATCCATGGTTGAAAATCAATTAGGGGAAGGGATAATCGCTGGAATACGAACGGTGAAAACTTATCGCCAACCTGCTGTCGCGTCGACTGATGCGAGCGTCGATGCTCCGTCGATGCGGTGATGATCCGCGTCAGTCGACACCAAGACGACGCCATGTCGACGCCGCCTGCGCATAGCGGCTCTGGGAACATGAAGTTGCACAACTTCAATGAAAAAGACTCGACCATTCATTTTTCAGGGACGTTTTATTACCCTTTCCTTGTTTGAATTGCTTTTCTTTATATTTATGGCAATCAGGGGATTGCCGATTTTTCAAGAGGGGGGGATGGTTGAGTATGATTGAAATTTATGTGCAAATTTTTCAATTTTTACGTGATTGTGTTTGATATTTCTGCGCTAAATTTTGTTTGTATGGCATGCCTGTCGAAGTTAGCTATTTGTGAATTGATGTTTTTGTCTTTGAGCGTGCTTAAGTGCATACATTTTTCAGTAATTATTATTTATATATTGTAAAATTGTACTTGGACGCAATTGATTTCGCAAATCTTTAAAAGCAGTGTCAATTCAAAACTTTTTCATGAAAAAAAGCCAGTGAGTAGCCTGAGTGTTTATCATCTTTGCATGTACTTGAATGAGTTTTGATTTGAAATCTCTTTGAAACCGTTGTGTGTAGTTAACTCGGAAAATAACGTTAAGGCACAAATAAAACCCTATCCCGGCCATATTCATAAATTGTTAGCCACTATAAATTCCAAATGACCCAATCACAGCCAAATAATCCATTTTCATTAGCCATGAGTGATTTATTTGAGTAGACCCCTACAACCCATTAAAAGCGTGGGGTAGGAGTTAGTATTTTTATTGGTTATTAGTGTTTTGGATTTTTTAAAAGGGATTTATGAATTTTTTTAATAAAGGATCACCATCCTTCAAAAAAAAAAAAAGAAAAAAAAAAGAAGAAGAGAAAGACCCATAAAATAGAACTAGAGGGGGATAAAAAAAAAAGAAAATAAGGATGGTGAATAGTGTTAGTCATTGCCTACGCACTTTTAAAGGCTTGTATTTATTATTTATTATATTTTATAAGCCTATTGTTTAGAAGGCATGAGTTGTGTAAGAAGCGTGTTATGAGCTTCAATTGTGTTTAAGTGGTTCGAGCAAAAGTCGGTTTAGAGTCACGAGTTGGGAAATAGCCTAAGTTTAAAGGCTACGTTATGAGTGTTTAGTGAGGTTTTTATCTTTTGACGAAGTGAAGCATATTGCTTAGAATAGGTTTGGTGAGTTACTGATCACGTTAGATCGCAAGTTAGCCACACGACTTATATATTTCGTACCCGTCCAAAAAGCCTTACATTACAACCAGAAAAGACCTTTTCTGATTCTTTGTTCGATAACACACTTAATTTGCGATTGAAAAAGAGATTGAATTTTCGGTGCTTTTTTATATTTCTGGTATTTTGTATGATTTGAGCGTATACACGTCCTATGCAGAAAATACTCGATTGCTTGAGCGTTCACCCCCATATATTTTCCCTTTTGTGAGGACTCATGAATTCGATCTTGAAGCGATAATGTAATACGGGTGGAGTGTTTGAAGTTGCATTGCATGTACCTATATTTTCAAAATTATTTAAGTAGCATAGCACGACTCATTGTTTGGACTGATTTTCATTTCTTGCTATATTTTGAATCTATCGTTTGTTCGAGGACGAACAAACCAATTAAGTGTGGGGTAGTTGATTAGCACGTATTTGTCCTCATTTTCAGTAGTATTTTAGTTTGTTTTTCTATTTGTTTTTGGTATAAGTTGGACGATTTAAGCATAATTCCGTATTTTTATAGTTCTGGCTTATTTTTACCATATTTTAATTGTAATTGATGCAAATAGGTGATATTTCGTTGTTTTCACCTTACAGCTAAGTAACCGGAAGAGTTCAGCGCGTAATAGACGAAGTTTGATGTTCAAGAATAGGAGAACGAGCTTTCCGGCGAAACGAGTAGCAAAAGATAGAGAGAGAAGGAGGCAGACGCGCAGCCGCATCGACTGACGCGACCGTCGACGCTCCCGTCAACACGAGCCATGATCCGCGTCAGTCGACGCAGCGTCAACGCAACTTGCTGAAGCATCGATGTCGACGCACCGATGTCGACGCACCGTCGACGCAACTTGCTGAAGCGTCGATGTCGACCCATCCAGTCGACGCACCCGCCCAGCCAACGCGCACGCCCTGGCCGCACTGACGCCGAGCACCAGCACGCGTCAGTGGACGCAGCGTCGACACGACGGCCCAGAATCGGGATTTTAGGGTTTCTTATGCTCCAAGTTAAGGGAAATCTATAAAAACCCTTCTAAGTCCGTCCCAAAAGACACCTGTCTCACCCATACTTAAAATATTTGATATTTTGGCTCAAGAACAACACCATCCACATCCCGATAACAACAATTGATCAAGATCGAAGATTCGAGGATCGCCAAGTTCCAACTGTCCGTTCGTGATCCGTTCTTCGACCGAGATCAACCGCCTCTCCGAATTAGCTGGAGAATTTACTACGCTTTCCAGTTTAATAAGTACTCTGAACCCTTTATTCGTTTTTGTAGTTTAATTTATGAAATTAAGTAGTTGTTTTTCATTAATTGCTTTTGAATTTGTTTATGCTAGAACCCTAGATACTTATGGTATTGAATTCGTAATCTTTAGTTTAATTAATGCTTGGTTTTTATTCGTGTTAGTTAATTCGTTTCGTTTGCATTGCGTTCTAGATAATTGCTTGATTTTACGCTAGTTAATCTTGCTTGAGTTCTTAGAATAATTTCTCTAGTTTATATGTTGGAGTTGCTGAAGTAGAATACTTAGTTTTAATTATAGTTCATGTGTTTTAAATTTCTAGATAATCAAAACAATCAACCCCCACCCCCCCATGTATGTGATATTGAATTGAACAAACTATTTGAGAACTCCGATTGTATGTTCCTTGAGAGACGACTCGAGTCAAGTTGCCAAACTACGCGTGACCCCGTTCTCTTGCAGGCAAGCTATTGATCTTTTGACAAATTTTCATAAGTAGGAAGCACAAAAGCTTGAATCAGTTTACCGCCATCGACGAGAGGTAACAAAGCGGTGTGGGTGATAGTAGATCGTTTAACCAAGTCGACTCACTTTTTACCGGTCAAGATGACCTTAAACATAGAACAAT
The DNA here is from genome assembly GCA_014905375.1 of Phtheirospermum japonicum. Taxonomy (NCBI): domain Eukaryota; kingdom Viridiplantae; phylum Streptophyta; class Magnoliopsida; order Lamiales; family Orobanchaceae; genus Phtheirospermum; species Phtheirospermum japonicum. Next base: position 356,239 of record BMAC01000951.1, read on the forward strand.
ATGCCCAAATCTATATTCGGAAAATTGTGAAGTTGCGCGGAGTACCGGTCTTGATTGTGTCGGACAGAGACACAAGGTTCACTTCGAACTTTTGGAAGATCTTACAAAGTGCTTTGGGCACTAAATTGAAGTTCAGTATGGCTTATCACCCACAAACAGACGATCAACCGAAAGGACTAACCAGGTCATGGAGGATATGCTGAGAACTTGCATACTTGACTTGAGAAGTCAATGGGAAGGCTTATTACCATTGGTGGAATTTTCTTACAACAATAGTTACCAATCCACCATTGGTATGGTTCCATACGAGGCTTAGTACGGAAGTTGTTATCGCGTTTTAGCTGCAGTCAAAGTAATTTCTAAAACCAATCATCAATTAGAACCGGTGGCCGTACTAGTTGTCTTCGCGTTTCTAGCTGCGCACTCAAAGTCGACGTTCTTCTAAAACCATGAATTAGAACCGGTAACCAGACAAGTTGCTATCGCGTTTCTAGCTGCAGTTAATGTCTATGTTTTTCCAACATGCTATTCTATGAATTATATGGTTCAATGTGCTATTTTTGAGTTCTATGATTTAGTTGAAATATGTCAGTGTAACTATTGAGTACGTTGAGCTCATCCCAAATCAACRACGTGTTTTTCAGGTACAAATGAAGATATCGAATGAAAGGTAAAGGAGGAGGGGATTAAAAATTCTTGATGTTGGTTTTTATGTTTTAAACTTGTTTTACATTTTAAATAAGAGTCGAACTAGACATAAATCATACTATGACTATCAATTTCCAATGTTGGTAATTTGGTTACTTATATTATGAATATTTCCGCTGCGTAATTCTTAATTGTTTAGGAAATGTAAATCTTTTATATTAAAATCATGAAAATTAAACATTTATTGTGACGCCAAGATTTCTCCATTTAATTATTTAAAAATATAAATCCTTTTTCGACTAAAGGGAAATCGGGGCGTTACAAAGGTGGTATCAGAGCCAAGGTTTTGATTGGTTCTGTAGACTCATTTTGTTTGTGAAAATCAAAAAGTTTATAAAATAAATATTTGGATTACTTAAATAATTTTCATTCCTCCTCGTTGAACATTCGTCGATATCCTTAAGGTACCAAAATTCATTGCAATTGTTTAATCATTAATTTAAACTCCATGTTATTCCATGATTGCATTGTATTGGGTTTGGTTGTTGATGTTTTCGTGTGATTTCTCTCCAAGGCATGGAGGCTTTCATTAGTAATGGCTTTTCGGAGGTAGATACGGTGGGGTCATATTTTATTGACCAAACATCGTTTGTGGCTCTTGGACAAAGAAGATACAATCTTACGATGTATATAGAGAGTTATACCTCGTAATTAACTAAGTAAAAATTTTGATGACATTAGGATATGGCGTCAAACCGAGGGAGAAGAAGCGGGAACCGGGTTAATGAAGAAAACCCACCCCACTTCGACCAAACGACCGTTGAGGCTATGGACACGGTTTTCAAAAACTTTTTCCAACGCCTTCAAGATAACGGATTGGAGAATGGAGGCAATAACTCGAGAGCAGTGGAACAGTTTCGTCTTTATAGACGATATCTTGTTCTTTTCAAAGAGTCAAGAATAGCACGACGAACACTTATGAATAGTGTTGGGAACACTTCACAAGGAGAAGTTTTATGCAAAATTCAGTAAGTTTGAGTTTTTGATGGACCGAGTAGTGTTCCTTGGTCACATGGTCACTGCTCAAGGGATAGAAGTGGATCCATCTAAGGTTGAAGCTATAAATGGATGGGCCACCCCCACAATGCGAGTGAAGTTCGCAGTTTTCTGGGTCTAGCAGGCTACTATCGAAGATTTATCAAAGGATTTTCTAAGATAGCGGTGCCGATGACTCGACTTACTAGAAAAGGGGAGAAGTTTGTGTGGAACATGAAGTGCGAGGAGAGTTTCCAAGAGCTGAAGAAAGAGCTCACTTCTGCACCCGTCTTGACAATTCCCGACCCAACGAAGGACTTCGTTATTTATAGCAATGCGTCATAACAAGGTTTGGGTTGCGTCTTGATGCAACATGGGAAGGTAGTGGCTTATGCATCACGACAACTCAAAACCCATGAGACGAACTACCCTACGCATGATCTGGAACTCGTGGCCATAGTTCATGCTTTGAAGATCTGGAGACACTACTTGTATGGAGGCAAGTGTGAGATTTTCACCAACCATAAGAGTTTGAAGTATTTGTTCACTCAGAAGGAGTTGAATATGCGTCAAAGAAGATGGTTGGATTTGGTTAAGGACTATGATTGTACCATTAGCTACCATCCAGGGAAGGCGAATGTGGTAGCCGATGCGTTGAGTCGTAAGGGGGGACAGATGAGTTTACTGTCCGAACAAGATAAGTTGGTTGAGGAGTTCGCCAACATGAAGATCGAAATGGTGATACCTCCAAAGAACACGAAGGGGATCTTAACATCCTTAGTGTACAACCAACCTTGAGGGAAAGGATCAAGGAAATTCAAACCCAGGATGGTTTCATAAGCAAGATGAAAGAGAAAGTGGGGAGAGGAACCATCAAAGGTTATGTTTTAGCAGACGATGGAGTGTTGTTTTACGAAGGAAGAAATTTTGTTCCAAAAGACGAGGGTCTAAGGAAAGAAATTCCAAAATAAGCCCGTTGCACTCCTTACACTACACACCCTGGTGGTACCAAGATGTATAAGGACTTGAAGATAGTATTGTGGTGGAGAAGCATGAAGAGAGACATTGCCACCTTTGTGGGTAAGTGTCTAATTTGTCAACGAGTTAAGGCCGAATACCAACGGCTGTCGGGTTTGCTAAGACCACTACATATTCCTGAATTTAAGTGGGAGCATATCTCGATGGATTTCGTAGTGGGTTTACCCCCATCGACGAGAGGTAACAAAGCGGTGTGAGTGATAGTAGATCGTTTAACCAAGTCGGCACACTTTTTACCGGTCAAGATGACCTTCAACGTGGAACAATATGCCCAAATCTATATTTGGGAAATTGTTAAGTTGCATGGACTACCGGTCTCGATTGTGTCGGACAGAGACACAAGGTTCACTTCGAACTTTTGGAAGAGCTTACAAAGTTCTTTGGGCACTAAATTGAAGTTCAGTACGGCTTATCACCAACAAACAGACAGTCAAACCGAAAGGACTAACCAGGTCATGGAGGATATGCTGAGAACTTGCATTCTTGACTTGGGAAGTAAATGGGAAGGCTTATTACCATTGGTGGAATTTGCTTACAACAACAGTTACCAATCCACCATTTGTATGGTTCCATACGAGGATTTGAACGGAAGAAAGTGTAGATCTCCTTTGTACTAGGACGAAGTATGAGATAGAAAGATTTGTACGGAAGAAAGTGTAGATCTCCTTTCTAAAAGTAGCGCTAATACGAGGAGTAGTGAGGTTTGGTCAAAGGGTGAAGTTGAAGCCGAGGTACATAGGGCCGTTCGAGATTCTCACGAGAATCGAAGATTTGGCCTATGAGCTTGCGTTACCACCCAATTTGTCGAGCATTCATAACGTCTTCCTTGTATCGATGCTAAGGAAGTATGTCTACGATCTACACCACATTGTGAGTTACGAAGAGCTTGATGTTAATAAGGATTTAACATATGAGAAAGATCCGGAAGCGATTTTGGATCGTAAGATACACCAATTGAGGAATAAGGAGATAGCATTGATCAAGGTGCAATGGAGACGAAACGGAGTGAATGAGGCCACATGGGAACAAGAGGAAGAGTTCAAAGCGAAGTATCCAAATTTCGGCATTTCGGGTAAGTGCGGAATTTTGAGGACAAGATTTTTGTAAGGGGGGTAGGTTATAACATCCATGCATCCAATGCATATTTTATTTATTTATTAATCATCGTGCATTAAAAATATAATCTTAGTCCCAAGTTCGTCACTATAAAATTACTTTCTACTTTTAGTTTTAATTAATTTAAGAAATTTTATTTAATAGAATTTCTAGTGCGATTGTTAAATATAGTATATACCTCAATTTTAAAGACTGTTATATTTTAGTTGTATTCTATATAAATTATTACAACTTATTTTAAAATTTGATTAGAGCCAAATTAGTAGGTTTTAGTTTTAAATAATCTCGACTTCTAAAATTTATTATAACTTATTTGTATTTTAGTTATTTACTTATTAAAATACTATTGGATCGTTTGCAAAAATTATTCGATTTAAAACTTAAGTCGTTTATTGGATCAATTATTTTTCTTGACTTCAAAACGAGCCCAATGACTAACCCGAGTACACTAAACCTCAACCCTAACCTTCCAAAACTAAATTCATCTTTGGTTTATAAGGAAAAATACAAGCTTGTCCACTTTTCCAAATTCCAGATTGACCCCAATCTTTTGCCATCCTTTAATTTAAACCCACAGCTTACCAATGAACCTAAATTCAACCCTCAGCTTGCCAAAAACCTCAATCCAGCCTCAGGAACTTTTATAAAACTGTATTTCAGTCCAGTTTTACTATTATTATTGTTATCATTAATATTATATTAATATTATTATTATGAATTTTAAATATGAAAAATATTAATTAAATATATTATTTAATTTATTAGGTGACGAGTAATAAAAGGACTTAAGATTAAACCACCTGCATTCAAATCGAATTTTCACGACATTATTTACGAGGTAGGGACCACTGACCTATTTTATGCTAAATTTAATTTCTCAATATCGTGCAATGTGTATCATGTAATCTTGAGTACAACTTATTTCTAAAACCGAATTATACAGCCAAGGGTCATTCCCAATGTGCTATCCACGAATTAAAATCGATAGCCGTATAAGTTGTTATCGCGTTTTAGCTGCAGTCAAAGTAGTTTCTAAAACCAATCATGAATTAGAACCGGTGGCCGTACAAGTTGTCATCGCGTTTCTAGCTGCGCAGTCAAAGTCGGCGTTCTTCTAAAACCATGAATTAGAATCGGTAGCCGTACAAGTTGTTATCTCGTTTCTAGCTGCAGTCAATGTCTATATTTTTCCAACAAACTATTCTTTGAGTTATATGGTTCAATGTGCTATTTTTGAGTTCTATGATTTAGTTGAAATATGTCAGTGTAACTATTGAGTACGTTGAGCTCATCCCAAACCAACGACGTGTTTTTCAGGTACAAATGAAGATATCGAATGAAAGGGAAACGAGGAGGGGATAAAAATTCTTGATGTTGGTTTTTATGTTTTAAACTCGTTTTACATTTTAAATAAGAGTCGAACTAGACATAAAGCATACTATGACTATCAATTTCCACTGTTGGTAATTTGGTTACTTATATTATGAATATTTCCACTGCGTAATTCTTAAACGTTTTGAAAATGTAAATCTTTTATATTAAAATCATAAAAATTAGACATTTATTGTGACGCCAAGATTTCTGCCTTTAAGTATTTAAAAATATAAATCCTTTTTCGACTAAAGTGAAATCGGGGCGTTACAAACATCTACGATTGGAGCTGGAGGTGCATAGGTCACTGCTGGGCTTGAGTCTGGATGGATTGTGGCCCCTCCTTCCAAGATGGAAGACTTGCAGTCGAAAATGACACTCTCTACAATAAATGTAAATAAGTTATTATTCGTTCTTATATAGGGCAATATTTGAGGGATTTGTGATATATCAGAACCTACCGAATTCAGATCTCGTTAGTTACAGAGGTCGCTGGCTAAGACTTACAAAAGAGTATACTCTCTCTGACTTTGAGAGCCTCATCACGTCGAAAGGAAATTTGCTCTATTGATTGAGCAAATTGAAGTATTTTTGGTAAAGTGTCGGCTATTTTTTACTTGAGGGTACTGCCTCTTGGGAAGGGGTCGCCTTTTGCCATTCGGTAAGGAATGGCCAAAGCTCGGTAGAGTGAAGATAAAAGAACCTAGCTTGCCATTCGTTGACTTTTAACGAGGGGTTCACTACGAAGCGCTTCATTTGACGCGAAGAAAGGTAGAACGAGCCTTTCTGCTTTTTTATTTGGGAAAGAAATGGTAGAAATTTACATCGGGATCTACATTATAGTATATACACAAAATTATGTACTTAGACATGAACTTAATAGAGTTGGGGGTCATTTTCAAAATGGAGATCTTATACTTTACAGATATGGTGATTAAGAAAGGATGCAGAGGGAACATGATGCCCGCCCTTAAGTGTTCGTCGAAAAGGGTGATGTGGTTTGGTGGCAGGTGATCAGGGTCTTTTTTCTGACTTCAGGGAAGATAGGTTTGACATTTTCTGGGAGATTGAGGTTTTTTATAAATTCGGCAAGATTACTCCGATCCGGGAGCACCCAAGGATTGCCAAAAGTTTTTCAGGTAGTTCTCTGAATTGGAGGAAGGTCGGCGTGAGCCGACGACGGTACTACAGTTACAGGGTTATCAAAGAAAAAATCAGGGTGTGAGGTTGAGGGCATTTTTGGTTGATCTAAGGGGATGCCCTCCTAGATATTTTCATTTAAGGATCTGGTTTGAGCCTCAAGCTCGAACCAGGAAGGGCTTCTCGTCAGTTCGTCGACTAAACCGGGTTTGGGTTTAGTTGTGGTTTTCCTTTCCCTAGATCAGACTAACGGAGTTTCTGCAGATTCAGTATCAAATGGCATATCTGGGTTCGGAGAATTAAGGTTTTGGGATTCAGAGGTAGATGGGGCTAGTTTCATGATAAATTGGGATACAAATATACAATGGGGAGGGGAAGAAAAGAAAAAAGAAGATATTCAGATAATAAAAATTTACGGTTAAATGGAGTAATCAATAGTGAGACAATGAATTAGGGGGACTTACTTATTGTCATGGTGATTATAGTGGTCTGAGATTGTTGTGATTGATCGTGCTTGCGATTTTTGCTACAGAGCTCTGAAGGTATTTTTTGCAGAGAAAAATAGTGGATATTTGCCTTTGTTTTCTTGAAATGGGGAGAGATGAAGGTGAAAAGGCATTTAGGGAACGGCGTAAAAGTTGAAAGGACAAAAGTATTTTTCGGTCGACGGGAAAATATGGTAGGGTTTATTGTGGGCCTTTCATTTCTTGGCCAATAGGATTAAATATATTACGAGTAAATGGGCTGGCGACGCGTGTCCGACCCAATAACAGGGGGCATTTAATGCTTTTAAGTTTGAGGTGATGGCTGATGGTTTCACGCTTTTACCAAGAGATACGTTGAATTGACTTCTGGGGTTACTCATGATTACATTCCACTTGTTTTCCTACCTCAACAAAGTAGAATGTGGGAGACTACAGATACGACATCAAATATCCACGTCGGCAAACATAAGCGACCTCCTCCTCTAGAAGGTGCAATACTTCTGTGAGGTGGGCGAGCTGTTTTTTGGGCCGACGACCTCTCCTATAAGAGTGGTGAGCTCTTATGTGAGATGGCGAGCTCTTATGGAGTATATGATATTATGATAGCTAGGCATTGAGTGGTAGCTCGGTGGTGAGAGCTGTGCTTCATGGTTATTGGCCCATGACTATTACAGTAATTTAGCGAAAGTTCTAATATTTATGGAAACTTAGTATACGGGAGGAATCTTAATTCTAAGTCTGTTGCTATTTATGAAATTATAGTTCTAATAGGAGATGTGAACCCTAAATTTGGAACACTTCTCTTATATATATAAAGAGGACTTCTCTTATTTATATAAAGAGGACTCATGCCTCATTCTTTTTACTAAGTAGATTTTATCTTATGTTTTGAGCTCTCGCATATATCTCTCGAACACTTTCTGATTTCAGTATAGGAAGGCCTACGACGTGGCTATCCACCGCCTAGCTAGGGTTCTGTTTTGTAAATTTGATCAGGTTATTAAGAATTTTTTAAAAATTTATTAAGTCGCTGATCACATATTTAATGTCAATACTCATTTTTCTTGGTGATTCAATTTTGTTGGTCGCATCACTTCAAACTAAGGTATATCAGTCCATCTTCGATGTATTGAGCAGAGTTAGGACGGGCTTAGCTAAATGAAAGCTTAAATTGGATGGGCTAGTTATTATTGAGTCATAATAGAGAGATTTAAGACTTTATTAATATCACGATGAGGTACTAAAAACATTACTATTCTTGGAACAAAATCGATCAGATAGGTTGCTTTATCATCTCGTCGGTTAACAAATTAAAACATATAAATATTATCATTATAATAAGTGTTAGTCACTAGGCAAACAACATATGAGTCCAGGTGGACATTGGGTGGTGCTATTTAAAAAAAAAAAATTCAAATGGGGTGTATTTAGAAAAAGTGTAAACTATTAACGAGTAACAAAGACCGAGACACTGTTAAGCGATAATTTTTAGAATAAAATAAATATTAAGTGCCTTTCAATTATAGAACGAAAACATAACAAATAAAGTAATTGCAAATAGAAATGATGGTTCGTGTGTGGACCCACACTCCAACGCGTGGTGGAGCAATTTCCCTTGACAAATTGTTGTGGAATTGGTCAGAAATCCAAGATCTCCTTTTTAATTTTCCCTCCAAATCCTGTCGTAACTTTGTTGTCCTAAAGGTTTCCATGATAAGACCCTACCATAAATCTCCAAAATATTTTACTTTCTTTTCTTTTTGTTCCTTTAATAATTAAATAAATTTTAGATGTACAAGAAACTTGTCATTTTAGGAACAAAATATATTTTTGAAAATGACTTTGTCGTAGCTCCCATCCAGACCTAAAATTTCAAATAGCAGTTGGTGTTGACTATTGCTAGCCAAAAATCCGAGTCAAAGATTACAAAATACAGAAACGAAAATGAAAACTCAAGACGATTCTTTTGCCAAGTCCTTGTGTTAGGCCAAATTGACGGGTTATTACCCGTTAGGTCATCTGATCCGATATTATAATAGATTAATTTTTTTACTATGATGTATTAATTTTTGTACTCGAAAGTATTGACTTTTCATAAATTTATGACCTATGTTATGATGTATTGGTTTTTGTACTATGATATATCGGCTCTATGATGTATTTATTTTTACTATAATATATTGATTTTTATGTATGAAATTTTAGTATAACGGATGATCCATTAATCCGGTTTGACAAGAGTGATGCCCTTTCTCTTTTATATATATATATATATATATTGGAATGCCTGGTAGTGATGTGACCGATTATTGATACTTTTCCAACCAAAATAGTAATCAAGTGATTATTTTCACAAAAACTAAAAAAGTGAGTCATTAATTTAACACATTAATTTAACTTTAGTTATTCATATATACTGTTTTCTAATTAAAACCGAGATAGTTATCCAGAATATCAGGATCTATATTGTTTGTATTTTTCATTTTTTTTATTGATGGTATTTCACTAATAACAAAGAAAATGTCTGTTTTAAAAAAGAAAATTAAAACACTCACGCACCCAATGGGATTTGAACCTGGGTCTGCTTGCCCAGAAAAAGTGCACTTCTACTGGGTTGAATCCAAATTCCGTATTTTTCATATATTTTTGTGTCTAGTTTTGTTTGTTTTAATCGAGTATGTATCGTATTTTATTATATTTTCTTTATTTTTTCATTTTTGTAGCTTTTGTCGTATTTTTAGTGTTTTTCATATTTTTGTAGATTTTATATTATTTTATCTCTCTCTCTCTCTCTTTTTTTTTTTTGGCTTTGGACAGTCAAGCAAGCCCAAGCGCATTCTCAATGATCACAATCAACTCGATTTAATGAAGAACACGACCCGTACGTGAAAAATATAGTCATTGATTGACACTCAATCGACATATAATAGACGGGAGGCCATTTTCGGTCATTTTTGGAAAAAATTACCATTTTATCTCTACTTCCCCCCATTAAAAATCAAACTCATCTGCATTTTGAAGAGGCTTTTGAACCCCTTAGGGCCTGTTTGGGCTAGTACTCCAAATTCTGCATTCGGAATACCGAATACTCTTGTTCTAAAACTCAAAAATCAAATACTCAAATAACAATATCTTACAACTAAATAATTAAATATTACTAAATACAATATTATAATACACTATCATCCACTTTTCAGACATGATTTGACATCAAATACAATATAATAATACATTATCACTCACTTTCCAGACATGATTTGACATCTATAGTAAAAAGTAAAGGATTATGAATCCTATAACAAATAAGGATTCTTACTATTCACATAATTCTCAGTACCCCAGGATTCAAACTACCAAAATTTATAATTACAACGAATGCTAGTCCAAACAGGCTCTTAGGGTTTGGATGCCCAAACCTACCTTATCCTTTTGTTTTCATCCTCTTTCACTATCTAGGTTACTCCTTAGTTAGTTTAGTTTAGCTTGTAGAATTCTAGCTTAGTTCTCTAGCTTACTTTGTAAGCTTACTGTACTTCGTGAACATTTCCTCTTTTGACTATTGTTAGTTGAAGAATAGGACTACTTAGGGTAAACTGTCAATAAATGATCTCTTGCACTTTTTTGTTAATTTCTAAGAATGTTTGTAGTAATCTATTGTCTTATGTACAATTTGTAGTATGAATGTTACGCGTTTTTTGTTTTGCTATGAGGTTGCATTTTATTACATTGTTGTCGTCTTTCTTTATTTTCAAGTTTTTTTCATTAATTGGCACAGTTTAGAAAGTCGGTAGTGAAAGGTAAATAGACTTTTCTATACTAGTCATTTTCATGCATTTGGTTGTACTTGTTGTCTAGTTTCTTGCTATGATTTATATTCAAGCATTGCAGTACTTTGAATTTCTAGTTGTAGTTTAAATGTATTTTCCCTCCATACTTGGTGTTAATTTATTTATACTTTTAATTATGAATGTATGATTATTAGCTTGTAGAATTCTAGCTTAGTAGAATTCTAGCTTAGTTCTCTAGCTTACTTTGTAAGCTTACTGTACTTCGTGAACATTTCCTCTTTTGACTATTGTTAGTTGAAGAATAGGACTACTTAGGGTAACTGTCAATAAATGATCTCTTGCACTTTTTTGTTAATTTCTAAGAATGTTTGTAGTAATCTATTGTCTTATGTACAATTTGTAGTATGAATGTTACGCGTTTTTTGTTTTGCTATGAGGTTGCATTTTATTACATTGTTGTCGTCTTTCTTTATTTTCAAGTTTTTTTTCATTAATTGGCACAGTTTAGAAAGTCGGTAGTGAAAGGTAAATAGACTTTTCTATACTAGTCATTTTCATGCATTTGGTTGTACTTGTTGTCTAGTTTCTTGCTATGATTTATATTCAAGCATTGCAGTACTTTGAATTTCTAGTTGTAGTTTAAATGTATTTTCCCTCCATACTTGGTGTTAATTTATTTATACTTTTAATTATGAATGTATGATTATTAGCTTTACTTATAGATTTTGTTAATTGGTTTGATTATGTTCATGCTAGCTCTATGTTTATGTTATTGTGTTTCTTGGTGATTTTAGGTTAAAATTTATGGGTATAAGATCTAAATTTATTAGAACCATCAGCTGTAATTATCAGATGTTTAATCGAGAGTGGGGATTGACAATCCCAGTTAGTAGATTAATTATCGATAAATTATCAATTGACCGTGAAAACGAGTTTAGAACCCCAGACCCTCATTTTATTAATCTTTACAAGCTTTCAAATTTAATTCTCGTAATTTAAATTCTCTTCTTAGCTTTTAAAAACCCAAAGCTCGAAGTTGATCGTGTGTTTAGTGTAGATTTTTCTTTATTTTCTCGTTCATGATTCAAATGCAAAAACCACTTTTGATTAATTTTTCCGTGATATTCGGCTTGACTCACCTCACAGCACTAAGATCGGTCTCTTTTCTCACGTGGGCGATCCTGAAAATGTTTGTAAAAGTAGTGCATTTGAGATCACTTCAAAATTTTGCGTCGTTGCCGGGGAAGGCTAAAGGTCATGTTTTTTGTGTTTGCTCTTCGTGACTTTTGTTTGTGTTTTTATTTTTTTGCTTCTGTATCGTGTTCGTATTTGATTTTTCTTTTTATTTGTTTTTCTTGTCTCCACCGTGCATTTGATCTTGTTTGTTGAGTGTTGTACACGTAAGGTACATCAATGACATCAAACTGTTAGAGATTTAGCAACCCAAAAATGTCCAATTATTGAGTGCCTTCACGATTTGACGTTCCTCAAAATCTTCATGGTATATTTTATTGTTCAAGCTCCACGACTCGCTATCCCACTTAGCCCCAAGATGCGAGCTTACGATATACTCCCATTGTTCCATGGACTTCTGAGCGAGGATCCACTTACATTTTTCCTTGAGTATGACACCATCACTCATTCATTTCCTCTTAAGGGCCTCACGACGAATCAAGTCAAGATGCGACTCTTCTCATTTTAATTGCGGGGTTGGGTACTGACATGGTTTAATAATGTAAAACCCGACTCCATGCTATCTTGGAATGTAGCTTATGATCATTTTATGGAGGAGTTCCATCATCCTCCAACCGCCTCTCGTTCCTCTTCATAGAGCTATAGTTCGTACAATCCACCCACGTCTAGTTCTTATTCGTCAAGGTACGAACCCTATGCTCCACCACCTCAAATCCCTACAATCCGAGTCCTTGTTCCCATGACTCGACTCACAATTTGTACAATCACACTCATACATTCCACCCATTTCCCCTTCTTATTAGAAATTCGATTTATACTGTCACTCTTAACTCCTATTCATCGAGGAATAAATCTTATGCTCCACCCGCCCCACCCTATTCCAAAGCGAGTTATGATTGTTATGCTCAACCCACTTAAAGTTCCTATGTTCCGAGCTACACGCCCCAAGCCCCTTGTCCCAAGAATCACGGTTCAGTATACAATGCTTCATATTTTACTCATGCATCATATTTGTTGGGATTTGATGGTGCCGTCGCGCAGCGGAAAACAAAAATTTTTAAGTAAAAGTAATTTGAATCGAATTCAAATTGACGACGGTCCAATTTTATAATCAATTAATTGAAACAATGTTTTAATTGCTTTATAAATAGAAACAATTCGATTTTCATAAAATCAAATAAGCATGATTGGTTTCTATTTAATATATTAATCACATATATAACAATTATATATATATATATATTAACATATTAATTATATCTACAATTATATCATATATATACAAAAGTCACATACACACATATATAATATATATGTATACACATCATCATGCAAAAATAACATTATACTTATATATATATTATATATATATATATATATATATATATTATATCACATCTGCAATGTTCATGCATTTACTATTGATATATATCACATATACTGCATGCATATACAAATATATTAAACAAACTACACATACACAGCACATCATATAAACAGCATCTTTATACTTCATATTTATACTACACGCATGCATATATGTACATATATTTTAACCATACATACCACACATAAACATTACACATAGCATACCAGAATTATCTATTTCATATATGAAGTATCCATATATATATATATATCATATATATATATATATACATATATAAAAGAATAGCCATTTATACCTCCACGGCAATGGCGACGGAACAGTTCGGCTGCGGCGTTATCAGCCTGTTCTTCTCGACGGTGGATGGAGGAGCTTCCGGCGAGACAAAACAGCGTGGCAGCGGCGGGTACAGTGGCGGGTCGAGCTCCGACGTGGCAGATGGTCAGCGCTCACGGCGGCGAGGGAAGACGCTGTTGGGGGAGGGGCGCTGCTCACGACGGCGAGGGAGAAAAACCGGTGCAGCTGTGACAACGGCCTGGTTCCGGTTGGCTGCGACGCAGAGGTGGTAGCGGCGGTCGGCGAACGTTCGAACGGCTCCGGCGAATCGTTTCCGATGACGGCAATCCTCCGACGAATTTGTGTCACACAACGTATAACCCGACCTTTCTCGCGACGAAGCACTAGATACGTCGAGAGCTCGAGAACGACGGAGAAACGAGACCGAACCTTTCGGCGTGGCGGCGGCCGGCGGCATGCGGCGGCGGCCCGAGGTGGACGAGGGTGGGCTAGGGTTTTCGAAAAGAAGGTTTTCCGTCTCTGTTGTTTTGTTGTGTTTTTTTTTTTTTTTGTGTTCTCAAAAAACCCGTCTCCCTTCTTTTATATTCTGTTTTGTTTTTATTTATTTTTTTTTATTTTTTTAAAACCCAAGCCCATCTAAATGGGTTGTATAAAGGACGGCCCATATAAAAATAAAATAAAGCCTTCTTATTTTAAAAGGAACAAGCCCAATTCAAATGGGTTGTGGATTGGCCCAATTCGAAATTAAAACCAAACTTTTAATTTAATAAAAACATCGGCCCAATAACTATTAAACGGTTTATTGGGTCGACCCTATTTTAAATTAAAAAACCCCATCGGAATTAAATCATTTCTCACAAACGATAATTCTAAAAATATAACAATTATATTTTCGCATCCAAAATAATTTTCTCGTATTTTTCTCAATTCATAATCACAATTACGAACCTTAGATTCAATCATATTGACATCTAACTCTGCTAAAATTAACAATTAATTTCTAGCTATCGTTTTCAATAATCAGGA
>BMAC01000951.1:399882-419426 GCA_014905375.1 Phtheirospermum japonicum
TTATAATAGTACCTTAGAAAATTATAATAATTTTAGAAATCGAAATTATTTCATAAACGACTTAATAGTAATTTAAATAAATAATTAAATCACTAAATAATTATATTAATTTCTTAGAAATTGATAATATAATTTTATTTGGAAAACGAATTATAAATTCGTTTAAGTAGCATTCTTAAATTATTTAATAATTAAAATAGGAATTTGTTTTATGGCGACGAGCTTGGGACTAGAATTATATTTTTAATGCATAATGAAAATTAAATAAATAAATAAAATAAAATAAAATAAAATGCATTGGATTATGGATGTTACAACGTCTCACGCAGTAAGAGATATGCAGGAGGCAGTGCGATCACTCCAAAGTCAGGTCGCAGGGATGGATGGGTAGGGGTTTAGAGGTCATCCGTTATGAAAAAGAATATTGATGGCGACATTACCCTAACACTATAAATGGATTTTACTATGAGGGATTGTCGGACCTCATTTGTCATGTGCAAAGCTTTGAGAAAGAGGCGGTCTTATGGTAGTACACGGATGCAGTGGCATGTAAGGCATTCCTATCTACCTTGAGGGGGCTAGCACAAGATTAATTTGTACAGCTGGCCACAGGAGGAATTATCAGATTTCAGGTCTTGAAGTCGGCCTTCTTAAAGCACTTTTCCAGTGCACAGTTACATGCTAAAACATCCCAATCTCTCTTCTCAATGGTGCAGCGACCTTGAGAGACCTTGAAGGATTATGTGTCTAGATTTACCAGTGCTACTCTAGACCCGCTGCCACAGATGATATGAAGGCAGGAGCTCTAAATCAGAAGTTGAGAATATGGGGCTTGAGGACCTCATTATTCAAGTGACCTGCACACACATTTGAGGAAGTTTTGGATAGATGCATGAAGTATATCCATGTAGAGGAAGCAGAAGAGGAAAACAGGTTACGTTTTAGAAGGAAGGTTGGATAATTGGAGGGAATAACAACTAAGAGATGTGGTGACCTGCATGGGCATCATGGCCCCAGGAACAGACGGAAGGGGAATTTCGAGAAGGGAAGGAAGTATTTGGAAGGAGGATGGACCCTTGGCAATGTCGAGAGCCAGGGTCTGAGCCACGTGCCCAATGCCATCAGGTGGCCAGAGGACTATACGGAGATACCCACTAACCTAAAATCTTAGTTCTTTTGCAGGTTCCACAATAACTATGGACATTCTATAGAGAGGTGCCGACATATAAAAGAAGAGATAAAAGGTTAATCAGGGCAGGGCACTTAAAAAAGGTGGTATACAAGGATAAAGTACCACGTGATCAAAGGCAAGCTTTACCAGGACCCCCACCAGGAGGTCCCCTGGAAGCACAGGCAAGGGGGAAACCAAGGTAAGATGGGAAAAGAAGACCAGAACAAGGGGGAGCCATTGGGAATAATAGGAGAATGATAAATATGATATAAGGTGGACCTACAGATGGGGACTCAAATAATGAGAGTAAACAGCATGTAAAGGCAGCTCGACCGGGCCATTTGAGGTCCCAGCCATTAAAATGAACCCCATGAGCAGGACTAGTTATTTTCTTCAACCCAGGAGAACGGTGAGTCTTGGAGGTTGAACATAATAATGCATTGGTGATCTAGGCAAAGGTGGTTGGATATGATGTTGGAAAGGTGTTCATGGATAATGGAAGGTCGGTCAATATCCTTTATCAGGAGTGCTTGCAGCAGATGAATCTGGAGGTAAAGATAAAACTTGTACAAACACCCAATTATTCTTTTAACAAAGCGCAGGTCATTAAAGAAAGAGAGGCGGTACTTTCGGTTGCATGGGGAACCGATGATCCTACGCGTGGAGAAGAAAATAAAATTCTTGATAATCAAGGCCAACTCGGCCCATAACATTATATTAGGGCGACCAGCACTCAATGATTTTCAGGAAGTAACTTGTACCACATGAGTCTGAAGTATCCAGCGGGTGATAAGATTGGTGAGGTGATATCAGAGCAGCAGGTCGCACGATCTTGTTATCAGAAGACCGTATGGAAAGGAAGCACAGGGAAATGGGAATAGAGCAGTGATATATAAGAAGAATACTTAGCACTAAGAAGTTAAGGAAGGAGGAATTCAGTCCGACCTCATGAAGATCTTATGAAAATTGATTTAGAAGATGGCAAGCAGGGGTACACAACGAGGATAGGAAACTAGATGTCGTAAAACATAAGGGTGGAGCTTGTTACTTTGTTAAAGAGTTTCGAGATATATTTGCTTTTGGAGATTTTGAACTACCAAGAGTAGCTCCCGAGGTCTCAAAACATCTCCTGGATGCAGATTCGGATGCGATACTTGTGTGAAAAAAAAGGAGGCATTTTGTGGCAGAGTTAGATAAGGTAATAGAGGAGGAGGTACAAAAACTATGGAAGGAAGGACATATCCGGAAGATCCAATTCTTGGAGTATCTGCCTAATGTAATTATGGTGCCAAAGTCTGGGAGTAAGTGAAGGATGTGTATCGACTTTTGCGAGCTGAACAAGGCTTATCAAAAAGATCATTACCCACTGCCACGCATTGACCAGTTGTTAGATTCAACTTCAGTATGATAGGTTCATCTCAAGGATATCATCAAATCCCACTTGAAAAGGTGGATCAACCTAAGGTGAGATTTGTCACCTCAATGGGTACATATTATTTTGTTTTTATGTCGTTTGGGTTGAAAAATCAAGGGCGACCTACCATAGATTGGTGGACAAT
This sequence comes from Phtheirospermum japonicum, assembly GCA_014905375.1. NCBI lineage: Eukaryota > Viridiplantae > Streptophyta > Magnoliopsida > Lamiales > Orobanchaceae > Phtheirospermum > Phtheirospermum japonicum. The sequence continues at coordinate 402,613 of BMAC01000951.1, forward strand.
ATGTTCAAAGACTTGCTGGGGTCAATCATGGAGGTCTACATGGATGATATGCTGGTGAAAAGCAAGAAAGTGGAGTTGCACGCAGAAGATCTGAAGAAGGCTTTTATCATATTTGGGCAGTATGGGATGAGGCTAAACCCAAAGAAGTGTGCCTTTTGAAGTTTGTTCATGAACGTTTTTTGGGTATATGGTGATGGAAAGAGGCATTGAGGTAAACCCAAAGAAATTAAGAGCTGTGATGGAGCTGCCCCATCCCCGAATCCAGATAGATGTATAAGTATTCATAGTTCGCATAGCAAGGCTCATTCGGTTCATATCAAAGTCGGCGGAGAAGGGTTTTCCCTTTTTCAAAGCTCTTAGTAAGGGATCCAAGTTTGAATGGACAATGAAAACAACACAGGCTTTTGACAAGTTCAATGCGTACCAAGCTAAAACTCCATTATTGACAATGCCCATGCCAGGAGAGGATTTGATTCTTTATATATCTGTCGAGGAGGTTGTAGTAAGCTTGGTATTAATTAGGGAAGAGTCCGGGAGTCAAGAACCTATCTACTACATTAGCAGGATGCTGAGAGGAGCCAATATCACTTATTCAGAGTGGAGAAGGGAGGTTTTGCATTGATCTACACGCTAAGAAAGCTGTGACCTTATTTTCTGGGTCACAGGGTCAAGGTAAGGACCAATTTAGCACTCAAGCAGGTATTGAGTAATCCAAATGCATCTGGGAGGTTGGTAAAGTGGGCGGTAGGCGCGATCTGGTATATGGCCTTAAATATTGGCGACCTCTTCACATTGAGTTGACCATCTCCGAGTTACATGTTGGGCGACTCATAAATTAACCGCCCATAAATATTAAATTAATCTTGCAGTCCAATTAATCCTCCATGAACCTGTACATTAAAGCTCATATAATTGCTCTAGTCTGTGAGGTGAGTTGGAGGCAGACCAATTTTCAAAACCATTATTATAAAAAGTATAATTTGTCCCCCTCACATTAATACAAAACATACACCATATTAATCCCATTAAACCACATTAAAATATATCCATATTTTCCAGAGAGATTAAGAAATAAAATAAGCCACGAATATGTTAATCAGACATATCCACATAGATTCATGATCAACCAAGTAAAATAATATGTTAATCAAACATATTCTCAAGCACATAACCTAAGAAATGAAGCACATGTTAATCAAACATATTCATTGCAAATCAAATATTGCCCTTTCCCATAACCATATCACAATTAAGCCATATAGGATCAAATAAAACTGACATGAGAATTTTCAGCACATATACCAACTTTGAGGATTTAACTGTTTTGATTGGTAATTAAATATAGAACAAACTATATAACATTGGAAATACCTACGAGTATAGTTTCTAATACAAAAATCGGATCTGAAAAAGAATAATCCAAGAGTGAGTTATTGTCATTTGACTGAAGTGTGGTTGTGCAGTGGTTTCATACGGGAATTTGGAAGGATGAGCAATTCTTGGTGTGTTTTCATGTACTCATTCGAGCATTTTGGGAGTTTATAAGAACTTAATCTTTAGTCAAGACTCATATTATTTATTAAAAACATATGTGTATCCCCATAATTATATAGAATTAAATAAGTCCCTTCAGTCAAGAATTAAACAACATAGGATCAAATAAACCATACACATATCCTCATAAAATCAATTCAATAAGCAAGTCCGCCATATATCAACCAAATCAATAAAACTAACCATACCATCCCCATCTAAACTCACAAAACCATTACAATTTATACCTATTATTGACATACATGACCCCAATTTGTATATTTTTGATTCTAAAAGAAAATAAATACTTATCTTGATTTTTGATGCTTTTGTTGCGTTTGGTTGACACGCGACCTTATCCCCTTAGATTTCGAGCAACAAAATAAATCAACCTTGAATATTTGGACATGTGACCTCATCGCGTTTGTTTGAATTGACAATTCCCGGGTTAAATTCCAGGCAACACATAAAGTAACCCTGCAAAACCAAAATTAATACGAACTAAAAAGGTATACCTGCCCTCCATCTGTTTAGTATACGATCATAAAAATAATCGATAAGTAAGATACGAGTATCGCAACCCTTACTCGAGCCCATAGACCTGAACTTAATCCGTTAGTATACGATCATAAAAATAATCTATAAGTAAGATGTGAACATCGCAACCTTATTCACCCTTACATACTTTCAAACTCAATCTCCACCGTTCATATTTAACCACTATATATCTTGAATATTATATCCAAATCTTGTCTTCATCCAACGGTTAGATTATGCGTAATTTAATTTTAAAAAGAAACTAGACAGACAGTTTTGGGAAACAGGATCAGCTCTGTTTGAAGTTTGTTATAGGGTGTTTCTGAACTCATATTCAAGTCTCCACAATTAAAATTGAGCTTGTATATGTGTGAAATAATATATCAAAATTTTGTCGATTTTATTATGCACAATCATATTTTGAAAAATGCTGCACAAAATTTTTCGAAAATAGAATCTACTTTGTTCGAAAATTTATATATATTTCCTCGCATCTTAGAATCTAATCTCCACTGTTCAAAACGTAATTCAACAGGTCTTTGATATTTTGTAAAACTTTTAATGTAATCCAACGGTTGAAACGTAAGAAAACGATTTTTAAAATTTATAGTGCAGTTAGGCCTACGAAAATTGTGTATTCTCACATCTTTTGCTCAAGGACTCAATGTCCCTCTTTCCCACAGACGGCGTCACTTGATGAAACCAAAAGATTGGTGCCTCAAGAATATGGGGTACTGACATTGAATCTGAGATCAGCGACCTGAATGGTACTTGATAACGTCACAACGACCTAATCGATCTCCAAGAGCCTCCTGACGACCTAATCGATCCTGCAAAATAAAACCTAAGCCAAGGCGGTGGACGGCTCCAGCGTACCCCTCCGATGCTTAAGTTAGTAAGAGATTCGAGAGTTCAATAGTGCACGAGATCAAATTAAAACTTAGAGAAAAGAACCAGGCCTGAGTCCTCTTTAAACCATAATTTGCCGGGACCCCACAAGACAACCTATATTAGCTAGTTCAAGCCCAAAAACCATGAGGCCCAACACTCAACATCGAGCTACCACTCAGCATCGAACTGGTATAATAGTACCTACATCATAAGAGCTTGCCTCTCTTAAAGAATAGCTCCTAAAGGAGAGGTCACCATAAATTGATAAATCCACAAATCCATAAATCCATGAATTAGAGAGAGAGAGATATAGAGGGGAGAAGGCCAGAGAGAGAACGCTTGATGAGATGATAATCTTTTGAAATAAGGGTCTGAATCCCCTATTTATAAGATTATTGATACTTGTCCACCAATCAATAGGATTCTTCATAAGAAGGGATTAGATCTCCTAATTATACCCAATCTCCATAATTTAGGAATTATTCTTATGTTAGGATTCTTACTTCCCATAATTTCATAATAACCATAAAATTATATTACCATATACGTCAGGACCTAGAACCTTCCATCATTTCGTTACTTTCTTACCATATGTAACCAAGCCGACATTTTGTGTCGTATCAGAAGGTTTTCAGAATTTAAAGTTAATAATATTTTATTTTGTTTGTATTTATTATTCACTTTTTGAACCTAATAATTTTTGTTTGATAAATTTGTATTTTTATGTTTTTTTGCAATGCCCATGTATTATGCGGATTCCAAAGTAGTTATATTACCGTTTGCATCACAAGTTATTTGTATAGGGATAAATTTTTTATTATTATTATAAAACTATTTATTGTAGCAAAAAAAAAAAAAGAAAGAAAGAAATTGGTCACAAAATAACCGTTCAAGTTTCAGACTTTAATTTTATACCAAAAACAATTAAGATACATAACAAAAAGCAGTGACATGTTTTTTAAGGCAAAGATTTGCGTTAGGCCAGATTGAAGGGTCATGACCCGTTAGGTCATCTGACCCGATACTCTAATGTATTGGTTTTTGAACTATGATGTATTGGTTTTTGTAATCAAAAGTATTGATTTTTCATAAATATTTGACCCGTATGATATATTGGTTTTTGTATTAGTATTATAATGTATTGACTTTTTACTATAATGTATTGGTTTTTGTACTATAATGTAGTGGTATGAAATTTTGATCTAACGGATGATCCGTTAGTCCGACCTGACAAGAGTCTTGTCCATTTTTTAATCAGGTAAATGTAGTCAAATGATTAATAAAGAATTTGCAATGGCTCCTCATGCGAATATTAGTGGTAAACTAGATTTTAACAATATAAATAGTTGGCATTACTAGATTGGAATAATTATATCTTCCACGACTAAATAAATTAGTTAGAGCAATAGAGATCAATGACGATCTCATATAACTATAATTAAATATTGTATTATGTAATATGAATGTTATAGTACCAATTCTATCTAGATGAACAAAATTTAAAGTGTTACTTAATTAAAGTAGAAGTTTAAAATACCATGCAATCAACACAAAAACTGTGGATTGCAGGCCTGTGATTTCAATCAAATCGCGAGTAGTGTTTGCTTATGTTTTTGTTACTTCATATCCATTGAAAAATGGAACAAAATATTTGAAAATGGAATCCGGCCGTTGGGATATTAAATGGCTACAAAAATTGTGGACTTGCTTTTGGTTATGTTGGGCATACTTATTTGAATAAGAAATTCTCCAAAACCATGCATTCTTTGTCAAAAAAAGATATATTTGTGTTAATGAGAATAATGTCGGGTCCATAATGAGTACATTTTCATCTCAATTAAATTATCAGTCACCAGCTAATTTTTTAATTTATCAACTAATTTATTAATTTTGTCCGCCAAATATACTCTTAATTACAGAATCAAAATAAAAGCCTTTTTTATTTTTTATTACTCTATTCAAGAATCAGCATTGGAACTTTCGAACACTTTTAGAAGTGAAAGAAATTATAAACCACAGAAAATAATAGAATTTTTAAATAATAAATTGCAAAGTTTGTATTTCGGGGTAGAAAGTTTCCAAAATCATTTCATGTCCGGAACTATATGAGATACTAATAAAATTTTGATCATAACCTTAGACCTAGATTGATTTTTAAAGTCCAACTCTAGGGAATTCCAGATCTCAGAAGAGGTACTCAGCCCAAGAGTATTCACCAACATACTTTCAGAAAGTGAACTCAATAACCATGAAACAATCAGCTGATCTTGTTTGATCCAGTTAATACTCTCAGATGATGGAGTGATGGAATTACCTCTTGGTGGTGGTGTGGTTTCTCCAGTCAGGAATCCTTCCAGACCATATCCTCGAGCAGTGTCCAAGACTTGATGTTTCCATAACAGATAATTCGTTTCAGAAAGTTTTACTTTAACAAGTTGAGGTTGTGGCTGGATAATATTGCCTACAACAGGCTGTATCTCTCCAGATCCAGAAGCCATGTGGGAAATATAAAGGTACCAGATGCTGACAAATTTCAAACAAGAAAATAAAGGGAATAGTATAGAGTCGGGTCGGATCAACCCGCTCTGATACCATATTGGAAAACTACAGTAGAAACTAAATCAAGCATAAGGATGCTAGCAAGAGAAAAAGATGGAGACATTTGTGCGTTCATTTCAGAAAATATTTTGACTGCATTGATTGATTACAAAACAAAGGAGTGGTGGATATTTATAACCACCAATAGAACAACCTAGACTATGCTACGTGTAGGCATAGAATTCGTGTACATATAAAACAAGGAAATAAAGTTGTGATGAGAGAAGGGTGAGGGACCACCGCACCAACGACATTTCTGATTTTGTCTTCTATTTTGTGTACATGTGCATGCATGGAACCCATGCACATATACATTCTGATAAAAACCAATACATTATAACAAAAAACCAATACATCATAGTTCAATAAATCATAGTTCAAAAACCAATACATCATAGCACAGGTCAGAGATTTATGAAAAACTAATACTTCGAGTACAAAAACCAATACATCACAGTATAAAAATAAATACATTATAGTATCAGGGTCAGATGGCTTAACGGGTCATAACACGTTAATCTGACCTAATACAAGTGTTTGTCACAAGATAAATATCTTTTATATCAATGACACATGTCTTGTATATATTACTAATATAACTCTCATTTATTTATCGTGTATAATATGATAAATATATAAATGATGAGTTATTAATTTAAATTTATGATTTTATATCATCCACGGTTAATTTTATATCCATTCGAGTGCATGTTATGAAAACCCTAAAAAATGAGGAAATATAGTTTTTATTTAATTTCTTTATTATTTATTTTTATAAAAAATGATCATGTGACCAAAATTTAATATAAGAGTATTTTCTATACATTGTAAATTGAAGTAAAATATTTGTCACATAAGCTAAAAGAATTATGTGGCAAAGAAAAATATAGACCATCTTTTTTATTAATCATTTTAAATTAATCAATTATATCTCTCTCTTCTTTAACCAATTAATAATTAATTATTCTTTACAACTGTTTTCATAGTTCTCGTGGTGTTGAATTAAATCAACGGGTTCATGGCTTCGTATTATCGGAATTCGATTCGATTGAAGGATTCAATTTGTTTCAAGCTTTGAAAATTAAAAGAAAATGAAAATAAAACAATTAACCTATCTAAACTAAGTTAGGAATTGAAATTGCATGTTGGTCAGATGCCTCGTCGTGTGCCTAAAATAGAAAATGCAAAGCAATAATGAAAATAAGCAAGAAAATGCAATGTTTCACCAAGTATAAACATGCAAGCACAAGGTACAACTATGCATAAAATCCTATTCAACTCCTTACACAAGAGGATATATACATGCAAAAACCCGACAAGTAAGCTATTCAAACTTCCAAGTATGTGGAGTTGTTCAACAATGTAATAAAGATACAAAAACGACTCAACCATATAAATGTGCAAATAGTAAGCGTCACTTCGCCAAGAATGTGTCACTTCGACAAGGCTCGAGTTAGAACAACAAAACATGATTTTCGACACCCGGACCCTAACCACCTACCCACCCCACACTTAAACCATGCATTACCGCATTTTAATAAAAACCAAGTAAAAGGAGGGAGAATAGAAACTTCCTTAACCGAGCGAGTTTCCGTCGAGCTCGGCGGGGTCCACCTAAGCATCTAAGCAATCCAAGCAAAAATCAAACTTGGCTAGTATCTCCCGGCTTCATGAACGCGACTCACTTATCCAATCGCCCAAGGTTGAAGTCGGAAAATAACACACTATACAAGAAAGTCACAAGAAATCAAAAACTCAAGAAAATATGTACACTAATCTCAATAAAATATTTTTTTTTTATTTTTCGATTTTCAAATGTTTTTGGATTTTCATTTTAAGAAGAAAATAAAAGAAATAAATGAGAAGAACTTGGGTTGCCTCCCAAGAATTTCTTGTTTTACGTCATTAGCTCGACGTACTCCCTTTTGGTCAAGGCGGAAAGATCACGAGAGGGTCCACCAACACAATCTCCTCCTTGTCGGGAGGATCCACTCTTTGGAACGTCCTTGGCGCATTGCATAGCTCAAATATTATCCGTCAAAAGGCACGCGTTCCAAGTTCGTAAAAGCAACTCGGCTCGGCTCGTCTTTGAGTGGGATGGTGGTCTTGAAGTGCCCCGATGACTCATCGAAAAAGCAAAAGGAGTATTGGCTGGCTAAATCTTCCAACCATCGTTCGATAAACGGTGGAGGAAAATGATCTCTCTTGGTTGACCTATTAATCTTCTTATAGTCGATCAACGTCCTCCAACCCGTTGAAGCCCTCGTGGCCAACAACTCTCATTTCCCCTCCTCAAGAACTAACAAGTTTCTAGTCTTGGGCACCAAGTCAATGAGCTCCACCCACTCTCTTTTAGAAATCACAAACATCAAGCCCTCCAATAACCACCTCCAAATCCCGGCTCTCCTTATTTCATCAAGAATCAAATTAAAAGGGCTAACTCTCTCAATCACTCCGGGTCTCCACTCAATGGCATCCTTAAGAATTTTAAACCCTTCAACCATCCTCTCTTCCTCTTCTTCTCGGTGCGAGTTTGCAAGGATAATAATCGACTTGCTCTCCTCTTCCTCCTCAATATAATCGTTTAAATTTTTTAATATTATCATCAATAACCCCCACCTCCCCCTCTAAAAAGTCGTTGTTGCCCTCAATGACACATCGAGAATCATCTCCACACAAAACGGGGTCAAATAGAGGCACAACGGGCTCATCAAGAAGAACAAGGGGCTCATCCAAACAACATCCCTCTATATCGACAATCGGGCCAACCTCCTCCTCTTTGCCCCACTCTTCTAAACAAACTGGTTCAACCGTTGCCTTGATGAAGTCCATATACACCCATTCTTCGCAAGATTGTTTTGAAGTAAAAGGTAAGGGGTCAATAGGGGTAAAAATACTCAGAATCGAAAATAACTCCTCCTCCAACGGCGAGATGACCGTATACCCAACCACCCCACACTTATCGAAGGACTCGAATTGAAGATTGTGTGAAGGCGGGATTGAGATTTGTTGTGCAATGGCCCACATATCCAGATCGGGGGATGGAGTAGGAGCAATCATCGGGGTAGCCGGATGAAATGGGCCCACGTGAGGAGTAACAAGAGGATCGTGAGTCAGTGGTGGAGCAAAAGATGGAGTAGTACAATCGTGTCCCACTGGATATCCATGGCTTCCATACACATCCTTCGAACGAGGCATTGACAAGTTGAACGAGGGAAGGGAAACGCAAGAGTCGGTAACATGACCACGCAATCCACACCACACGCATCCCACAAACGGTTGGTACATATCCCTCATAGTGCGGATGGGCGGGCCACTTATGACATTGGAGCTCAGACCGCCAAACGACTCATAATCCTCGAGATCTTTAGCGGATAAAGTCGGGCATGCCTTAGAATACATCGGTGGAGAAGATATTGGCTTGGGAGGATGAAACATCCCCACAAAGGGTTGGTTAAGATCTCCCATAGTGCGGACGATGGGAGCAACGGAGATCAAACCTCCAAAGTAGTCATAATCATCGGTGGGACTCGGATATCCTCCATTCACATGGCCACTAGGAGTCATATTCGGCGTAAGAGTGAAATTATAACCGGGTGTGGCTCCATATGGGCCAGGATTCGGGCTCGGCATATTCAGATGATTTGGTGGAGCAATAACCATACGATTCAGAAGTCGGGGCTTGCACATTCGGATAGGAACCATTCACGCCTGAGAAACTATCAAACCCGACATGGTTTGCACCATGCCCTCCCATGGCGGGTTGCCCATATCCATATCCACCATTGGCAACGTGGTTTGCACCATGCCCTCCCATGTTGTCATACCCATTATACAACATCTCATTCCCAACATGGTTTGCACCATGCCCTCCAATGTTGGGAATGTATCCACCATAGTTATAAGCACCTTGCAAATTAAACAAAAATGTCAAATAACAAAGAAGCTAAAAATACAATGAAACTACAACCAAATCGAAAGCCTTAACCAAGCCGAGTCCCAGCGGCGCCATTTTATTTTCATAGTTTTCGTGGTGTTGAAATGAATCGACGGGTTCATGGCTTGGTATTATCGGAGATCGATTCGATTGAAAGATCCAATGTGTTTCAAGCTTTTAAAAGTAAAAGGAAAATGAAAATAAAGAAAATAAACTATCTAAACTAAGCTAGGAATTGAAATTGCATGTTGGTCGGATGCCTCGTCGTGGGCCTAAAATAAAAAATGCAAAGCAATAATGAAAATAAGCAAGAAAATGCAATGTTTCACCAAGTACAAACATGCAAGCACAAGGTACAATTATGCATAAAATCATATATAATGAAAATTAACATAAAATGAAAGCATGGATGTAAAGAATAAGAAAAGTTGACATGAAATTTTGAAACTTTAAGGAAAATAACAAGCAACAAAACCTAGATCTAAGATTTAACCTAAAACTATGTATGAAAATAAAATTCAAAATAAAGCATATGAAAAACTCAAAATCAAGATAATCCAAGAGCCGATCTATGATCTAGATGTGTCACTCATATAGATTCCATAGCCAATTCATAAGTTTCATCATGAATTCAAGGTGCTAAGACAAAAAGCATAAAATGAAGAACAAAACATGGAAATGAAGAACAAGCATGGAATTAAAGCATAAAACATGAAATCGAAAGGAAACTTGCTTGAATTAGGAAATGAAACAAAGATTGAATGTAATTGCATTAAAAGTAACAATCCAAAGGAGTATTTGGATTCTTCTTAGGCTTACAAACCCAAGGCCAAGCATGAAAGTAAATCTAAATCTAGAAAAGAAATTACATCAAAACTTGAAATTGAATCTAAAACTTAAGAGAGAGAAATTAGATCTTAAAAACTAGAGAGATGATTTTTTTAATCCCAAACCCATGCTTGGGTTGGGAGAAAAATGAGAGGTGTCTTACAAAATGAAAGAGAAGTTCTATTTATACAAGTTAAATAGGGGTAAATGGGTCAATTATGCCATATGAGCTTGGATTTCCATGTATTGACCAAATTTGACACAAAATGGTCAAAATAGACCTTTTGGGTTGAGTTTGGCTCGATTGGCTCGGCAAATTTGCAAGGTGGCTCGACATGGGCCGAGATGGCTCGGCGCTGGGCGGGCTGGCTCGCCAGGACTCGGCAGCGTGCAGGCAGGTGCGCACAGATGCGCGCCGGGTCTCGGCGAGAGTTGCGCGCAGTGCTCGGCAGCTGCGCGCGGGAATCGACAGGCATGGCGCGCAGTCGATCGACTGGCTCGGCAGTCGATCGACTTGCTCTCGGCAGGACGGGCCTGGGTGGCAACTCTCTGTTGAGCAGTCGATTCAGCTCTCGGTAGGCTCAGCAGGTGCTCGGTAGGCGTGGGCGCTGAGTCTCGGCAGCTCTCGGCGGCTCTCGGCAGGCGCTGTCGGACACTGGGTAAACCAGTGTCATAACACGTACCCAGTGTCAGCCATAATTCTTCAAATCGAGCTCCGATTCCGCTAAAACTCCAATTGTAAGCCCATACTCGACCATATCCAGACTAGAATACTTAAAATACCTAATTTAAACATAAAGTTAATTAATTAAGATTAAAATAATCATATTAAGTAGCAAATCAAAAAGAACACAAAAAACAACAAAACGAGAAAACAAACGAAAAATCATAATAAAAATCGACTCAAAAACTACTAAAATCAACATAAAATCCTAATTAGGAAACGTGAAAAACACAACAATTACATGCAAAACAACAACCCACATTCACCATTATATTTTCATAAGAATCTATAATTAGGAGATCCCCTATAAGAAATAGGGCTCTGGAGGCAACGTGATGTACCATGCTCTAAGTTTGAAGTTGTTTGTGTATCTTTCGGCGGAACAAGGACCTAATTCACAGGTTAATATTAAATATTAGTTCTTTGATATAAGTTTTTTATCGTGCAAGTTCTGCTTAAGTATGGCACTAAAAATATACAAATTTAACTCATTCGGTGGACGCAAATTATATGTGCACCGCGTGAACCTAGCATGGTATATCCTGATATATTTTTAGTGGCAAATACTTGGGTGAGACCGGTCTCATATTATGAGGACCACTTTTTACCATGCTCATTTATCTAATCCACCCCCCGCTTGACCCGGACCCACAACCTGTCCACCCACCCCTAACTCTAACTCTTACCTATAAAAGAGAAAAATCGGATTCATTTCCCAGACCCCGCACCCCCCCCCCCCTTCCTTGCTTCTCTCTCTTTTTGCCCCACTCACTCTCTCTTCTGTCACATGCACCACCCACATTTTCGCTCCCGCCCGCCGCCATCCACTGGTAATTTGTGGCAAAAATTAAATATAAACATATCATTTGAATCGTCTATGTGTTCTCATTCTAAACTCGATACTGGATATACCACTGAATATTCCGATCAACGTAGAGTGAGGTTAAAATCTTGAATTCGTCAACTTTGACCTCAGATATACAATGATTTGACGGACTAAAATCAAATCGGTCACTACTGTTTAATTATCATTGCCGAAGTTTACAATATTACCAAGAAAAAAAACTCAAAAAGGTGTCTAAATTGGCACCGATAACGACAGGACTTTTATTTTCTCGTCATTATTTCTCTCCCTCTTTCGACCATTGTCGGTGTGTCTACGTGGTGATGGTGGAATTGCGCAGTGTATGTTTAATTTGTATTTTGGTGCTACTGTAATTGTTTGGTATTGTTGGAGATGTTTTGTTGGTTATGTGGGGGAGTGATAAGCGTGGAGTGGCTTGTGATATGGATGGTTTAGAAACAAATGGTTGATTGATTTTTCAATTGACAAATAAATGTTTCGATGGTATAATTGGTGTTTGTATTATCGGTGATATAGCCGTAGAAGAATTATTATAATTTGATAGTAAGATTTTGATTATATTTAAATGTATTATAAATTGTGCTAAAAGTATCATAAGTTAAATTAAAAGTTAAATTAAAAGTATCACAATTTGTAATCACTTCAAAGTATTATAGTTATGAGTAAAAATATTTTAAATTGTATTAAAAGTATCACAAAACTAGCTAAAAGTTTCACACATTCGTGTAAAGTATTAAAAATTAATATGATATGTGTATATTAATATATTACAAATTACAGTAAAATTATTAGAAATTTATTTAAAAGTATTAAAAATTTGGGTACAGTAATACATAGCATAATTATGTAAAAGTATCACAAATGGCAGCAAAAGTATCACAACTTGAGTTAAAAGTATCAAAGTTTATAGGTACGAATATTGTATTGAGTATTACGAAATGTAATACAATATACAAGTATTAGAGAACGTGCGGTACTTTTACTATATTTTGTGATACGCAATCAAACTTTTGCGATACTTTTAATTATCTAAGTGTAATAGGAATAGATATAAGGAAAAATAAATTATGAAAATATATAATATTTTAACTATATTTTGGAATAATTTAACAATATTTTATGATACTTTAATTTTTGTAAGAAAAAGATGTAAAAATATACTTTTATTCAATTTTGTGATACTTTTAGTTGATTTGTGATACTTTTAGTTTTTAACTTTTTGTTAACATTGTAATACTTTTTTTGCTAGTTTTCTAATACTTAAAATTGGGTAGATTTTGTAACACTTTTAGTTGAATTTGTGATATTATAAGTATATTTCGTAATAAGATTTTGAAATAATTTTTAGTGACCTTGATTTTTTTAATTGGCAGTATTATAGAGCGGAACAAGATGAGTTGAGAGGTAGTGATCGATCGAAGTTTTTGGCCGTTGAATCGTTGTAGTTCGAGTGTCAAAGTTGATAATTTTTTAATTTTGACCTCAGATTTATGGTGATTGTAGTATCCAATCGTAAATCAAATTCCGAATCTAGAATAAGGGAAATGAGATGCTTCAAATCGTATAAAATGTGTCAAAAGATATCGTCGGAAAAAAATGACAGCTGGTGGGAGTGGCAGTCGGAGTCCGGCTGTCGAGGGAATAGGTGTGTGCTTGTATTGGAGAGAGAAATATAAAAAAAAAAAAAATTTAAATTAAAGAAATGGTTTGGGCAAGTGGAATGAGTTTGAGCGGGTCAATAAATAGATTTGGTAAAACCTGGTCTCATATTATGAGATCGGTTTTACAGGAGACCTACCCATTTTTAGTTGTTACATGATATATTTATATTTATACATTAATTTATTTGTATATGATATGTATTTATTTTAATGCATCTAATGATGTATATCTATATTTTTTATAATATATCTAATAATTATAAGGAGAAAAACAAAATTTACATCCTAAACTATGCCCAATTTGACACTTTGTCTCCTAAACTTTTATTTCGTACACATTACCTCTTAAATTGTATAAACTTTGCACTTGACCTCCTAAAAACACACATTTGGTGGAAATTCTAGTTGGAGCTCACTCGTGTGATATGCACGCTAACATATAAGGATGAAAAGTCAGTTTTACCTTTTATACCTAAGCGTGAATGTCACACGAGTGAGCTCCGGCCAGAATTTCTACCAAAAATGGGTTTTGAGGAGGTTAAGTGCAAAATTCATACAGTTTATGAGGTACAGTGTACGAAATAAAAGTTTAAGAGGCAAAGCGTCAAATTGAGCATAGTTCAAGAAGAAAAAAAAAGATTTTCTCAATTATAAGTGATGTATAGAACCATGCTTATTCTGAACATAAGGCACAATATAAATATTATTCAGTGTCAACCACTCTTTAAATGAAAAAAGAAAATATTTATTTTGAAAAGCAATCAACAATATTTTTTTTTTCAAACAAATCCTATATCATACCTTCTAAATTTAGAGAATAACTTTTCACTCCAAAATTGGAGAGCCAAAAGAACTCCGTGAAATTAATTGTATTATCCATTTTCTGGTTTATTGCCATTCGTATGCCTTTTTTGAAGGATAATTTCTAAGAATAACACAAATTATTAAATCTCTAACAACCCTTTTAATTTGTATCGATAAAAGAGAAAACAAAGTGCCAAATAATAAGAGTGTATGAATTGTGACAAATATCAACTTTAAAAATAAATAAAGATAATATTTGTTAATTCTGTTAACACATAGTTAATATATTATCTTTTGGTTTATCCTAATTACACGTGTCACCAAATATTATCTGATACATTCAAAATCTGATGTGTCACCCTCTCATGAATTCTTTCGAAAACTTCTATTTTGAGTTTTTTCCTTGGTATAAAATAACAATTTTTTCATTATCCATATTTATTTTATAATCTAGGGTTTGGTTAGTCACCTATCTCTCCCACATCCCTCCATCTACATCTCCAGACGACATTCTTCTTCTTCTTCAAAACCTACCATGCTACTCCCAACCTTTTTTAAAGTTATTATCTTTCATACTAATCATTCCATAGGAAGCGTTTCTTCATTTCTTCCAAATATTCGCGTGTTTTTTCAATTTTGTTCTGTCTTTTACACTTCTAGTCATTCTAATTTTGTGATATCATTCATCTCAATGTTGTTGTGGATTTGTTTTATTATTTCGATTTAAAATATTTTGTGTACTTTGATCTGAATCTGAATCGTATTCATTAAATTTCATTGAATTTCAAAACCCAAATCAATTCGATGTAGAATATATTTGTTCATAGCACGAAATTAGAAATTTTTCTATAGAACCAGATAGGGCTCCATTACGGAGCCCTATATAACACATGGCATTCATTTCACCGTGCATTTATAAAAAAAGAAAGAAAAAATAAAAAGAAAAAATAATTAATGGCTTGCCATGTCATTTGTAGGGCTCCATAATGGAGCCCTATTTTGTTCTATAAAAGAACCGCGAAATTAGATCGAAGTAATTTGAAGAAACAAATCTCCCTCGTGCAGTTTCGAATTATGTCGAATGACAAATGGAATCAAAATATATGATTTGATTTCCAGAAAATATTGTTGTTATTGTAGATTTGTTTTAATATCTTCGATCTAAATTTTGATGATATACTTTTTATTTTTATATTTAATTTTGTTTTATCATTTTCGAACTAAACTGATCTAAATACCTTTGTTCGATTTGAATTGTATTTTGTAAATGTTAATGAATTCAAAAAACAAAAATCCAATCTGAAATATACCTGTGTCTCTTACATAAATACATAATCTTTTGCAGAAAGACATTTTCCATGATTACTTTGAATGTCTGTCGATTGAGAAAATTGAATTAAAAATGATTCCTACATTTTTTTTTTCTTCTAAAACGTTGATTTCAAATCCATGAAATCACTTTCATTTCATGATTTCAGATTTATTTTGTTCTAAAACAGTGATTTCAAATCTATGATACATTTGAAATTGAATTATAAATGATTCAACATATTTTTTAAAAAATATATTGCTCCAATTGTTGCATATATAATTCTTGAATGTGATAATACAATTTTTGTTAAAATTGTATAATTATTCACTTAACATATGAAAATAATAATTTGGACACCAAATATAATTGATTGATACTAATTTACGGATTATCAAATATCTAAAAATTAATTTAGTTGATTGACCCTAATTTAGTAATCTGCCCTAATTTTGGAAACACACAGTGTGATTATTTGATAAGTTTAAGTTATACTCCTATTGATGTTTAAATTATTTTTATTTTGTTTTCAAATTTTCTTCCTACATTAACTTGTCACTTAAATACTGAAACTGATGCTTTTCGTTTCTTTTTTTCTTATTTTCCCCTGTGGTGTAGAGAATTGTGTTTTTGTTTTAAGTATATTTTTCATTCTCAACCATCCTGTTTTAATTTTGTTTGGATCTTGCAAGCATCTTTAATTTGAGAGCTTTCCATTAATCATGTACCAAAATAAAAAAATTAAAAAAAAAAAAAGGAATTCTGTTAAGAGTTAGCCAAAGAAAACAAAACATAGACTTTCATATGTTTTTTTTGGTGTATGTAACGTGGTCTCTGCTCAATAAACAATACACCACCTTTCCGGCGGTCACCCCCCGTCTCGTCGTTGCTGTCCGGCCGCCGGCCGCCGCCGTCCGGCCGCCGGAAAATTTTCCGACGATTTTTTTTTTTTACCCAACAAATATAAAGTTAGAAATCTAACTATAAAGTAAGAAATTTTTAATAAGAAATTTTCTTACTTTTTCATACATAAAATATGAGATTTTCACTATAAAGTAAGATTTTTTTCTTTTTTTTTGAACATAAATTAAAAATATCTTTATTTTAAAAAATAAAGTAAGAAATTT
>BMAC01000951.1:419451-442393 GCA_014905375.1 Phtheirospermum japonicum
AAATTTCTTACTTTATTTTTTAAAATAAAGATATTTTTAATTTATGTTCAAAAAAAAAAAAAAAATCTTACTTTATAGTGAAAATCTCATATTTTATGTATGAAAAAGTAAGAAAATTTCTTATTAAAAATTTCTTACTTTATAGTTAGATTTCTAACTTTATATTTGTTGGGCAAAAAAAAAAAATCGCCGGAAAAATTTTCCGGCGGCCGGACGTCGGCGGCCGGCGGCGACAGCACAGCGACGAGACGGGGGGTGACCGCCGGAAAGGTGGTGTATTGTTTATTGAGCAGAGACCACGTTACATACACCAAAAAAAACATATGAAAGTCTATGTTTTGTTTTCTTTGGCTAACTCTTAACAGAATTCCTTTTTTTTTTTAAATTTCTTACTTTATTTTCTAAAATAAAGATATTTTTAATTTATGTTAAAAGAAAAAAGAAAAAAATCTTACTTTATAGTGAAAATCTCATATTTTATGTATGAAAAAGTAAGAAAATTTCTTATTAAAAATTTCTTACTTTATAGTTAGATTTCTAACTTTATATTTGTTGGGCAAAAAAAAAAAAATCGTCGGGAAAAATTTTCCGGCGGCGGGACGTCGGCAGGCCGGCGGCCGACAGCAACGACGACGACGGGGGGTGACCGCCGGAAAGGTGGTGTATTGTTTATTGAGCAGAGACCACGTTACATACACCAAAAAAAACATATGAAAGTCTATGTTTTGTTTTCTTTGGTAACTCTTAACAGAATTCCTTTTTTTTTTTGTCGAAAATAAATTCAGGCAGCCGGAAAATATTTCGGTGGCCGGAAAATATTTTCAGATGATCAGGAAAAGAAATGTGACCGAAAAAAAATTCCGCCGGCCGGCGGCGGCGGCAGGTGGCCCCAATTTATTATTATTATTATTATTTTAATAGTAAGGGTATTGTGGTATATTCATATCACAATTTTGGATTATTTAGCAAAATGTAGGTAATATTTGACTTAAAATTGAATGGAGGACTAATTGACAAATGGACCTCCACCTGCGGTACTATTTGACAATTTTTACTATTATTATATTATTATTATTAGGGGTAACCTTGTAATTATATATTTATATTTAGACTAATTTGATATTTTATATAATTAATTATAGTATTTGACAATAATATTTTTTCTTATGTAATAATTGGCAATTACCCCTGTATTTTAATTTCTTATGTGACTCTGAAGCAGACATATACGTATTGATGTTTAAATTAGTTCAAAAAATCATAGTTTGTATTTTTAAATATATACGTTTGTGGATCTATTTATTATGCTTTTCTTTTAGTGTGTTAGCAAATTCTGATCAGGGCTTGCCTTTTGATTTTATAGTGTATGAATTGACGATTATTTAAATATAAGATGGCACATGGTCTTTGATGCTAAGAAATCTGATTTGTTCATTATCAAAAAACCCTTCGTTGGGATTTTTACTAAAATCATCACTAAAATTCCTTTTGTGGCTACTATCTTTATCACTTTTAATTTCTTAGTAATTTATTACCATCATTGTAATTATACTAATAGCCTAAAGATAATGGTAAGTTATATTGATTTTTTTAATTTATTCAAAATTTTGAGTTTATAATTCCTATTGCAAATGTGTGGATTGACGATTTTGATTTCAATATGAGTTTTTATGTAAGTTGAAAGTATCCATTGGAGGATAGTTACTCAACATACCCCGCCGGCTGAGCTAGCTTTACATTTTTGTAGTCTACGTAATCTCATTCTCCCTTAAAATAGACCTTTCATAGTGTCATATTCTTTCTATTTCCTCTACTATTTTGATCTAAATTTGAGTTTTGTACTTTCCAAATATTTGAACAGGTTTAATAGTTTCATGTTTCAATTGATCTCATATCAGGTTTGTTGTGTTTCATATTAGTAATCAAAAGTTAGTGACAGATCTATAATTAGGTAACCATTAGAAACAATAAATTATCACATTATTCGTATATTCCATGAACAATTTGGATGAGCAAGATGTTTATGTTGATGTGATGAAATACTGAAATATTTTGTTCTTATATCGAAAAATGATTAAGCTTTGTTAGGTTGGGTGGTAGTGTTTTTCCTTCAACAAACTTGAGTAGTCTAGCCTTTTTTTGTTCATTGTGCATCGGTCTTTTGTAGATTTGATTATGCGTCTTCATGAATATGGTTTACACATTTTTTTAATAGAAGTTACCAATTCTCTGAAGGCCAAATATAATATTGAGGGGATGATACCACCTCCCAAGAAGGATTTCTCAAGATAATTTTATCCCTTAGACGAAATTGCACATTGACCTTCTAAATCTACAAAGAAAATTGAAAAGGATTATATCTATCCGTAATACTGTTAAACAAGAACATACCGATAACATCGAGGTTAAGATGAAAAGATTTAATGCTCGCCTAAAATCTATAGAATTATCGAACAAACTCAACAACATGTGTATACATAAAAGGGAAAATTGACCAACTTGCAAATAAAATCAAAAGTTTCAACAAAAAGAAATGCATTTAAAATAACAAAACGTTAATTTGAAACATATGAATTCATATGAGCAAAAAAACTGAGATGAAGAAAAATGAGAGGAGGGGCATACCTAAGAAATAGGGAGAGAGATGTTAAAGTTTTGTATGAAAAATGGACAAAAAAGTGGACAATTTTCAAAAAGAAACTATAAGAAAAAAAAGTCCATAATATTATCTAAGGAAAAAAGTCCATAATATTATCCACATACTCCCTCCGGTTTATATTAAGTGTCGTTTTTTAAGTTAAATTTTATTTCGAATTAATAGTCGTTTTAGAACTTTTTACCCATTTTTCCAACTTTATCCAGAAACAAAATAAATTTATGGTAATAAGATATTTATTAGTCAAATTTACATATTCCTTAGTTCTAGACATAAATTCTAAAACGACATTTAATAAAAAATGGGGAGAGTATTTCTGAAGTAAATATTACATAGAATCATTTCTCATTTAATATAAGATGGTATAGCTCTGAATATGGCGACAGAAAATGCATGATATTTACCCAATATTTTACAATTTCTTTGTTTTGTTCTTTTTGTTTAATTTGTAATTATTGTTAATATTATTTTGATAGTATATTATCTAGAATCTTAGAAATGTTACTATTGGAAATTTTATTCACGTCAGTTTCCTTATTTTCCTTTTGTTGTTAATTGTCTTTCTTGAACCCAAAATATTAGGAAATTATATTTGGTTTTGATTTTGTTTCCTAGATAGAGTTTTAAGTTAGTTAACTTGTTTATCAAGTTTAAAACTCTTATCTATTTAAAGACAATAAGTAGTTATGTACAAGGGGGGATTTCACACGTAGCAACGGGAGACGTGAAAAGGGTAGAACACAAGCACGAGAAAGACTTAAAGCCACGACCCAAAACTCGTACATCTTTGAAGTTGCGTGACCAAGTGTTGATACTAATGTATATAGTATCAAGTGTTGATACTAATGTTTTCATATATTACTTTATAATTTCCTGTTTAAGCTTAAACAAATTAAAGTAATATAATTTTTGGGTTTGTATACCCAGTTCGTAAGCACGTTTCTTACGAACGAAATTTATTTGCTGTGTTCTTTTATTTTGTTATTGTAAAATTAGAAGGTCTATGGTTTTAAGAATAATTCTCAAATTCACGATGTTGTTAGTCAATATTTAACAACATTGGTTAGCAACATCAACCAGAGTAAAATATAAAATATGCAGCGGAATAAACTGATAAGAACACGAGATAACAAATTCAGTTCACAAGTAAATACTTGTGAACTTGGGTGTACAAATCCGAAAACTATATTACTTTCTTGTTCACGTTCAATACACAAATATGAAGTAATATATGAAAACTAAATATCAATAAACTTGATACGAAATACTTGTTGACGGAATGGCAAGTTCTTCTCCGTTGGTCATGCAACTTCGAAGAGCTTGTTAATCTCGATCAATGGCTCCAAGTAGTTCTTCGTGTTCTTCATTGCTCTGTCGTGCGTCTTGTGTCGTCTATATCTCTTCAAAATCCCGTGCTCAAAAGTCGTAATACCAAGCTTTAGGAATCCTTGTCTTAAATAGACAAACATAAATTGCTAAACTTGGTAAATTCCTAAAGCACATCCTAAACACAATCTAGGAAACTAATAAAGTTTTAAACATAAATTAGGCAACACAATATATTCCTAAATCTAGTTTCCTAACTTATTTTGTACCCAAGAAAGGCAAATAACAAAATAGGAATTATTTTCAAGAATTAATTCCTCAACAATCTCCCCCTTTTGCCTTTCTCGACAAAACACTATGACGCAAGCACAAATGAAAATAACATACTAACTCCCACTTAGTTAGAAAACTCCCCCTAAACAAAACACCCAATGTTGTTAAAATTCAAACCAACATTACAAACCAACATTGTTCAAAACCTTCATCAAAACAAACTACCAAGGAACTTATTGACCTCGAACCCTCTTCGAACGACGAGGGAATGTCGAAGTTCCTTCACCACTCTCTTTCCCCTTCCTCTTTTGCATTCGCATCATTCTCCTCAAAGCCTTATCGCGAGCGCGAATTCACTTTCTCCTCCTTTCCTGAGCAAGGCTCGCCAAGGCTTCAGCAGCAACAGCATCCTCAACATCATCTTTATCAGCAGCAGTGTCAAAATTCTCAGCATTGTCAGCAACAACATCTTCAGCAATATTGTCTCCCCCTATGTCCGCGTCACCTTCTCCTTATCCTTCTCCCCCTTTTTGACCAGAAAGGGAAAGGGCCTCCAAAAGCGAGGCACGAAGCGCCTGTAGCTGAGTAATCTGCAAGTCAACGGAAGCCACATGCGCACGAAGGAGTTGCGCAGAAATCTGGACCATGTTGGGATCAACCCTCCCAACATTACTAGCAACATCAGCCTGGAAAGGAGCCTGCCAAGGCAAATCAATAACCCTAGCACCTGTAGTATGCTGGCCCCAGAAAGCAAACCAATCAGCCTCACCAGTGAAGACATCATTCGGAAGAAGCTCCAATCCCTGCTTCTCCAATAGGCTTAAAATCAAAGAGGGAAAACAAAACGAGGCGGCAGACCTTGATGTGGCAAACTTAGTAACAATATCAAAAATATGTTGCCCAAAACTGAACTTAAGACCCCTCCCAAGCCTGTAAAAAACTGGGCCTGAGGCCGAGTAACACACGTAGTATTTTTGGAAGGTACCCAGTTGTAAATAGCCACCTTGTGGATAATAGAATAAATAGATGAAAGCTTAGTACTCAGAAACTGCTCAAACCAAGAATGCACCGTACCACCACAAATAAAAGAAACAACTTCATTCATATCATCCACAGTAGAATCACCCCGATGCGGTTCAGTACCAAAGAATTCATCAATTAAATCAGGGGTGAAAGCAAACACTCTACCACGCACAAACGCTTTACCATAGTTCACAGAGCACACATCAACAATAGAAGACAACAAATTCGCATAAAACTCAAGAACTATATTCCGGACAAACGGCACGGCAGTAGAAACTGTGGAATACATACCTTTAAACTGGAGGTAGGCAATCAAGTTGTGGCGCTCAAACAGTTCAACTAGAACTCTACGCTCAGCAATCATGTGGCGAGTTTGATAAGTAGCAAACAACTCGGCAGCCTCAGCAGTTAAAAATTTCTCCGAAAATGGCACCATATCTTCAAGCTCGGGTGTCGGAGTATTAGTACTCGTGGAGGACTGAGAGTGATCACAGGCAGCAAAAGAGGACTGCGTGGGAGTATGAGATGGAATGGGAACAGAGGCAGTGCGGGAGGACGAAACAGACGGGGAACGACGCGATGTTGGTAAAGTGGTACCAACAGGACTAGCAAAATTGTCCTTCGCAGCAGCCTTCTTTTTCTTCTTATCCTTCTTGCAAGCAGTAAGGATATCTCTCAGTGGTATATCTAGTGAGGAATCAGGGGAATGCTCAAATAAACCTGTATCAAACTTAGGTTGATCGTCATGAACTGGAGATGAGGGAGGATCATCGGCAGGCGGTTTGGCGGAGCTGGTCACTTCGCCGGTGATAAAATCCAACACGGTGTAGGGAGGGGAGTAATACTCAGTCGCAAAGGACTTAGGCGAGACCTTGACCTTTGGCTGACCTGATCTCCTGTCGCCCTTGCGAACAAGTTGTTTTCGGCGAGTAAACTTCTTCTCCGGAAAACTCGGGGCATACGACGGCGGCGCCACAGACCCCTCGACCGGAGCAGCAGGAAAAAAGTCTTCATCATCAGGGTCGGACATCATGGTGACATCCTTCTTGAGGTTCATATGTTCGATAGGCACGTTGCGGTGCGGCCCTGCCTTACTTTTCGGGACTGCGGGCGGCACAACACCGGGCGGAATGTTGCGCAAGCGCCTAGACCTCTTTAGAGTAGGGTTCCCCACGTGTCCAAAGGTTTCAGCCACAAACGCCAAATTGGGGGGATTATTAACGTCAATTTTGTTCCTGGGCTGCCCTGGGAACACTTGCGCCTCAGGCGTGGCGTCAACCGGTGACGGAACTACAACAGCAGCGAGTGACTCATGCGCTGGCGATGTTGATAGCGGTGGGTTTGAAGAACTACCACCACCTATTTCCTCGCGAATATCAAGACCACCAACTCGTGGATAGGGTGCCGGAACCTGTTCGTCGGAGCGACGAACATCTTCTGGCAGTTCAGGAACAGACGAGGATGGCGGCGGCGAGCTTGTCATCCTGTAAATTCTCAAAAGCACACAAGAATATCGAAAGATTTGGAGAGATATTAGGAGTATAGAGAGTTCAATTTGCAGAAGGCTTTGGAATTGTGATCAAACGGTAAAAAAATTTCAGGGTTTTATGCCCAAAATGTGACCGTTGTGATAAGAGAGAGAAAGTAAAAATAAAAGGAAAAAATCCCTAAAAATCTTGACCGGCTGATTTTGGGGCAAAACACGATTTTTGTTATTTCCTTTTTATAAAAACCCACTCCCCCTCATATTAGACTACATGATCACATTACCATCCCATTATCTCTTCCCACGATTTATCCTCTTTTTTTAAAAAAAAAATGCATAACTTAATCTACAAAATTGGCCGAAATACAAAGCTGAATTTTTATGAACCATCAGCACAGTTGTACCTATCTTGTGCAATGCAAATTATCACTCACCAAATTCACCTCATTATTACCTGTCCAGCCGTCCGATTTTAACTCCACTGAAACACTTAGTTATCTCAATTCAAAAAAAATTAAGAGATTTCAAGTAAGACAAAAACACAAGAAACAAAACGCACAGTAGGATGGCATCTTCACAAAGTATGAATGTCCTACGGGATGCCTAAAACTCATGACCTAAAAGATTATACAAAAACATATTCAGATTTCAGTGACTTGATCAAATGTTGCTTTTTATTACTAACAACATTATGAACCAACATTGCCCTTAGGTGAAGTTAATGGAAACTTACCCCTTAACCCAAGTTAATGACTACGTCAAGATCTCTCAAGAAGGTGAATTTTAAAGATTGGAGCATTTGAGTCCAGATTTTCTTCATCCTTGAAGGGATTTAAATCTTTTAGTCTTCAGCAATTGCTGTTAAACACCTCTTGTTTTTGGACCTAGGAGAAAGCCAGTTTCTGCGGGCAAGTCCCACAATCACCTAATTTTGAAGAGTTGGTCCTTTTTGTCATCACTTTTATTCCAACACAGGACCTTATTTCACTTTCAATCAAACTCAATGCATTAGAATTATATATGAAAAGAAAGGTAAAAATGCATGAAAAATTATACAGATGTTGTGACGGATGTTGATAGGGGTGTCACAACATCACAAACCAACATTGGTTAGACAATGCACATACCGAGATCTCTTCTCAAACGAGAGAAGGTCTCGAAATCTAATGCCTTCGTGAAGATGTCAGCTAGCTGATAATCAGTTCTAATATGTTCAAGGCTAACAATCTTCCTCTCAACTAAGTCCCGAATAAAGTGGTACCTTATGTCAATGTGTTTGATTCGAGAATACTGGACTGGATTTTTGGAGGGGTCAATGACACTGAAATTGTCACACAACACCGTCAAGATACTACTGTGCAGACCGTAGTCCTCAATTATTTGGTTCATCCACAGTAATTGTGTGCACGCACTCCCAGCTGCAATGTACTCGTCTTCAGCTGTAGAAAGAGAAATACAATTTTGCTTTTTGCTGTACCAAGAAATTAGGTTATTACCCAGAAAAAAAATATCCCCCAGTAGTACTCTTTCTATCTACCACATCTCCAGCCCAATCTGAATCAGTGTACCCTATAAGTTCAGTACCAGTATCTTTTGTGTACCACACACCTAGTTCAGTTGTACCAGCAATGTATCTAATAATTCTTTTAACAGCTTTCAAGTGAGACTCTTTTGGGTTAGACTGATATCTAGCACATAAGCACACATTATACATAATATCTGGTCTACTTGCTGTCAAATACAACAAACTTCCTATCATACTCCTGTACATGGTGTTATCAACACCCTTACCAACATCGTCTCTAGACAGCTTCACAGTTTTGCCCAGTGACGTTTTCTTGACAGTTTCACCCTCTAACCCAAACTTTTTGACTAAGTTCTTTGCATATTTAGTCTGGGAAAGAAAAATACCATCATCAAGCTGTTTTATTTGTAAACCTAGAAAGTATGAGAGGTTACCTTCCATACTCATCTCGAATGAATCGGACATCTGAGTAACAAACTCCTTGACCATCTCCTCGTTAGTGGATTCAAAAATAATATCATCCACAAAAATTTGGACGATTAAGATGTGCTTATTGGATTTAAGAAGAAATAAAGTTTTATCAACTTCCCCTCGTCTAAAGTTCAAATAAATCAAGTGTTGAGTTAGCCTTTCATACCAAGCTCTTGGAGCTTGTTTTAAACCATAAAGAGCCTTTTTCGGTTTTAAAACAAAATTTGGTTTTGGAGGATCCACAAATCCTTTAGGCTGCTCAACATACACTTCTTCACTCAAGACTCCATTTAAAAAAGCACTCTTAATGTCCATTTGATGCAATGAAATCTTCATATAACAAGCAACGGAAAGCAAAAGCCTTACTGACTCAATGCGGGCAACAGGGGCAAAAGTTTCATCAAAATCAATTCCTTCAATTTGCGTATACCCTTGTGCAACAAGTCGTTCTTTGTTCCTCACAATGTTGCCAGCCTCATCAGTCTTGTTCTTGAATATCCACTTTGTTCCCGTCACATGAAAATTTTCTGGTCGTGGCACCAAATCCCAAACATCGTTTTTGGCGAACTAGTCCAGCTCCTCTTGCATTGCCCGAATCAAGAACTCATCCTTGAGTGCATCCTCTACTCTCTTGGGCTCTATTTTAGAAAAATACAAAGACTCACAAATCTTAGAATAATTAGTAGACAGACATACATACCTGACCATCTCCTTGAAATTAATCTGTCTCCGTCTTGTACTCCTTTCTTCTAAATCGCCGATAATTTGGCCCATGGGATGGTTTTTTCGGATTCTGGATGGAATATCCCGCTGATGAAGATCAATGGTATCACCTGGATCTTCTTCTTCTGAATCAGAATCAGAATCTACGACTTGGCTCGATGTTGGTACTGATGTTGGTATCCCAGTATCAACATTGTTATCAACATCACTCAAATCTCTGAGTTCAGCACCTGCATCTTTGTTCTCAATACCTGCACTATCAACTGAAGAAGGAGTGACAATTTCTTGAGGATTTTGATCCTAAACCAGATCATTATTCTCGGCAGACTTGACTCCACTCGTTAGATCATCAAACTTGACATTTACTGACTCAAACATGCTTCGAGTTCTAAGGTTAAACAACCTATATGCATGAATATCTTGGGAATAACCCATGAAAATGCACTTATCACTTTTTGAGTCAAGTTTAGCTAGATGATTTCTATCGTTAAGAACATAGCAAATACATCCAAAAACATGAAAATAACTCAAGTTCGGTTTTTTCCCAATCAATAATTCGTAGGGAGTTGCACATGAACCTGGTCTAAAATAAGCCCTATTTATGATATGACATGCAGTGTTCATTGCTTCAGCCCAAAAACATTTTGCTATCCCATTAGAAATGAGCATGGTTCTAGTTATCTCCGCTAGGGTTCTATTCTTACGTTCAGCAATGCCATTTTGTTGAGGGGTGATTGGAGAAGAAAATTCATGACTAATACCCTCAGAAGTGCAGTACTTTGAAAAAGATGCATTTTCATATTCCTTTCCGTGATCAGTTCTAATCCTACCAATTTTCACATTAAACCTTACACACAGCTTCTTTGCAAGTTTTTTGAAAGCCTCAAAAGTTTCAGATTTTTCTTTTAGAAATTCTACCCAAGTAAACCTAGAAAAATCATCAACAATAATGAATACATACCTCTTACCACCAAGGCTCTCAACCTCAAGTGGTCCCATGAGATCCATGTGAAGCAATTCAAAGCAAGATGATGTAGTGAGACTTTGTTGGACTGGATGTGGCACCCTGACCTGTTTTCCTTTCTGGCATGCCTCGCACACCAGAATGATCTTGGTGTTGAGCTTAGGCAGTCCACTCACAGCTTCTTCCTTGACCAACCTGTCCATCATCTTGTAGTTGACATGTCCAAGCTTTTGATGCCACAGCTCCGCATCACTCAATTGGGACAGTCTGCAAAAGCATCACTTTGAATTTTGTAGCAATTATCTGAGGTTCTTTTGCCCTTGAGAATGCATTATCCATTCTCCTCATAGACTTCACATTCTTCACGGTTGAATTTGACGCTAAAACCTCCGTCGCACAATTGACTTATGTTGATCAATTTGCAGTAAGTCCTTCTACTAGCAGCACATTCTCCAGTGCTACAACTCCAGGAACATGGAGAGTCCCTTGGCCAATGATTTGACCGTTTGCGCCTCCTCCATACTTCACTTTTCCACCTTTAAATCTGAAAATGTTGGAAAGAAATTCTTCTGAGCCTGTCATATGCTTCGAGCATCCACTTTCAAAATACCAGGCTCCAGGGACATGAGACTTCAGGGAGGTATGGATCATATTACACTTGATGCTGTTTTTCTTGACCCACACTTGTTTGAACCTGATGTTGGTATTGATGTTGGTAGTGCGGTTACCAACATGGGATTTATCTGCCACACTGGTTCTCTTAAAGTGTCTTTTCTCTCCAATGATCTTCCAGCCAAAGGGCCTGATGTGCCCTGGTTCTCCACAATAATGGCACACGTACTGTCTTCTTATCTTTTTGTGATGTTTGGAAGATTTCTGTTCTTGACTTGGAAAATTCATTGGCTGACTCGGCTTGAAACCTATTCCATGATTTGAGGACTCTGGGAAGCTAATCTCCAAAATTTCATCCAGCTTCGCCTTACTTTATTCATATTTGAAATGGTTCCTCGAACAGTGGTCAATTCGTTCTTCATCTTTTCCAGATCAGCGTCCTTCTTGGTGAGACACGTTTCCAATCGGACAATAATGTCAAGCTGGTATTCCTTTTCTTTGGTTAGCTTTTCTACTTATTTTTCGAGCTCTTTGGCATTGAGTACTTGTTTACTCCAACTGATAAACAATTTCTGGTGGTCAACACTCAGCTGCTCGTATTCCTCATAATAATCAGTGGTCTCGGCATTCAGGCACACGATGTTGTATGCAAGCAAACCAACATGGACATCATCGTCCCACACAACATGGGAGAATAAAGCTGGAACACGATCAGTTGACTCAGAATCATTAACATCTTCGGTGAAATCAGTAGTGACCATGCTTTTCTTTCTAAGAGTGTTGGGACACTCGTTCTTGTAATGTCCCCAACCTTTGCATTCGTGGCATTGAATCTCGTTGAGTAGTTTTGTTAAACTGGACACATTGGGAATTGAAGTTGTGGACTGAGATCGGGGAAGAGTACGTCAAGTAAACTTTGGAGTAGATGTCTGTGGCTTGTTCCTTGGATTTGAGCTTCCAAAATTGTTCTTTTTTTTCAAGAAATTGTTGAAGCGTTGAGTCACAAAGGCCAGTTTATCTTCTCCGAGAGTAGTTGAATCCATATTTTTAAGAATCCCATTAAAATCGAGCTCTTCGTCATCTTCATCATCAACTGCAATTGAATCGGAAGAAAAAGCAACATTCTTCTCTTTCGAGCTAGAGCTAACGTATTCCATCTCATATTGCTTGAGGTTTCCAACTAAGGTGTTGAAATCGATGTTATCAACATCTTTGGATTCTTCTATGGCCACCACCTTCATGCTATATTTCTTCGAAATGGATCTCAGCAATTTTCCTACAAGACGGGAATTAGTTATGGCCTCACCAAGCTCTCTGCACTCTTCTGTTATTTCCGACAATCTTACGGAGTAGTCCATGATTGACTCTTTCTCATCCATTCTCATAGCCTCGAAGGTGGATATGAGCATTCTTAATTTGGATTTCCTCACGCTTGTAGTTCCTTCACACACCCTTTGGAGTGCGTCCCATGCATCCTTTGCTGACTCGCAATTCTTGATGATGCGGTAGTAGCTTGTATCTACATAGACACACAAGGTGTTGATGCATTTGGAGTTCCAATTTGCAGCAGTTGCTTCATCAGCAGTCCAGTCTTCCTCATTTTTGGGGATGGTATAGCCCTCGCCATCTGTGACACGTGGTTTTCCCATCCAATGAGGACAGTTTTCCAAACACGCTCGTCGATGCTTTTCAAATGCCATCTCATTCTCTGTTTCCAGAGAGAATAATTCTCACCATTAAGGATTGGAGGCCTTGGGTTGCCTTGAGCGTCCATAGCACCTAAAAATAAGGATCAATACTTAAGAGGTTAAATAACCCGCTCTAGATGCCAATTATAAAATTAGAAGGTCTATGGTTTTAAGAATAATTCTCAGATTCACGATGTTGTTAGTCAATGTTTAACAACATTGGTTAGCAACATCAACCAGAGTAAAATATAAAATATGCAGCGGAATAAACTGATAAGAACACGAGATAACAAATTCAGTTCACAAGTAAATATTTGTGAACTTAGGTGTACAAACCCGAAAACTATATTACTTTCTTGTTCACGTTCAATACACAAATATGAAGTAATATATGAAAACTAAATATCAATAAACTTGATACGAAATACTTGTTGCCGGAATGGCAAGTTCTTCTCCGTTGGTCATGCAACTTCGAAGAGCTTGTTAATCTCGATCAATGGCTCCAAGTAGTTCTTTGTGTTCTTCCTTGCTCTGTCGTGCGTCTTGCGTCGTCTATATCTCTTCAAAATCCCGTGCTCAAAAGTCGTAGTACCAAGCTTTAGGAATCCTTGTCTTAAATAGACAAACATAAATTGCTAAACTTGGTAAATTCCTAAAGCACATCCTAAACACAATCTAAGAAACTAATAAAGTCTTAAACATAAACTAGGCATCACAATATATTCCTAAAATCTAGTTTCCTAACTTAATTTGTGCCCAAGAAAGGTAAATAACAAAATAGGAATTATTGCCAAGAATTAATTCCTCAACAGTTATTATTCCACTGCGTTTATTAGAATAATGTTTAGTGTTATTTCTAGTGTTATTAACACCAGACTTAACCTCTATTTACTGATACTTATTCAATAACCATAGACCTACAAATTAATAATTGGCATTTTGAGCAGGTTTCTTGATGTACTAAGTCTACTGATCATTATTTTTTTTAGGACACTATGGATGCTCAAAGAAGTCCGTGACCTCTGATCCTTAATGGCGAGAACTATTCTATCTGGAAACAAAGGATGAGGTGGCACATCAAGACTATTGATGAACGGGCGTGGAGAACCATACTGGTTGAATGGGAAAAACCACGCATTTACTGATGTCGATGGTGATACCATCATCAAGAAATAAGAAGAGTGGACGGCTGATGAACTAGCCTTGTCCAATTGGAACTCTAAGACTATCAACACTCTCTATGGATATGTCGATTCAAGCTACTATAAAGTGATTAAAAAGCGAGTCGACAAAAGTTGCATGGGATGCGTTGCAGAGGGTGTGTGAAGGAACTCACATTGTCAAGAAATCAAGACTGGGGATGTTGACTGCTACTTTTGAGTCAATGAGGATGGACGAGAAAGAGTCCATCATGGACTATGCTATGAGACTCTCAGATATTGATAATGAGTTCGAAGAACTTGGCGAAGGTGTGACTAACTCACGTGTTGTGGGAGATTTGCTAAGATCGATTTCAAAGAAGTTTAGCATCAAAGTGGTAGCTATTGAAGAAGTAAAGGACACATATGATTTAGACTTCGATGCATTGGTAGGCTCGCTCAAAAGGTTTGAGATGGAACATCTTGGTTCCAACTCAAAAGAGAAAATGTTGCTCTAACTTCCAATGTTAAGTCTGATGACGATGAAGGTATTGATTAGAGAGAGATACTAGAGAAGATTGAAACTACCATACTTGGGGAAGAAGAAGTGTCTCTTATTTCTCAATGGCTCAACAAGCACTTGAAGATGAAAAACAACATTGGAGGATCTTATTCAAAATTCATGCCAGAGACGCCAACACCAAAATCATCAAGGCGTACACTTGCCAAATTTCAGTCCTCATCTTCGGAATCCAAGACCTCTAGTTCCCCAAAGCCTCTTAAAGAAGTTCAATGTCATGAGTGTAAAGGTTGGGGACATTACAAAAATGAATATGAAAATACTCTGAGGAAGAAGAAATTGATTGTAAAAGAGTTCAATGAAGAGGACAGTGATTCTGACGCATCTAATATTGTCCAGCATTGTTTGCTAACATTGTGTGGAATGACGATATTCGTATTGGTAACACCAAAACCAACACCTAGTTCTTGAATGCATAAGTTGAGGAAACACATGACAGATACGAAAAGTTGAGAATTAAGTATGAAGAATTATTTGCCAAAGGGTGATCATCTTAATATAATTGCCCGATTGGAGTTCTCACTCACTAGAAAAGATGCTGAGCTAGAACGAGTGAAAACTGATTTGAAGAAGATCCAAGAAACCCTCTCGAACCTCAATAAGGGTAAGGCTAAGATTGATGAAATTATGGATTTGAGTGTCCCAGATTCATCGAAACACGGGATTAGATACAAGTCTGATCAACAAATGCCAGAATCAAGACAAATACTGGAGTCAACCAAATGCCACAAGAGGAGAATAAGACAATACGTGTGTCATCACTATGGTGTAGGAGGTCACATCCCACCATTCTGCTGGACGATTGTTGGTAAACAAAATTAGTTTAAAAGGTCGAAGCTGACTGATGAGTTCCGTGATGGTTTCCGTGTTCCTAACACCAAAGCTGATACTAGAGTCAACAGGTCCAGGTCAAAAAGAACGAGATCAAATGCAATATGATATATTCATCTCTAAAATCCCTTGTTACTGGAGCTTGGTACTTCGACAGCGGATGCTCTAAACATATGACCGACTCAGAATACCTTCTCTCAAATATTTTAAAGTTTCAAGGAGGTAAGGTGAAGTATGGTGAAGGTGCAAACGGCTAAATCATTAGCCAAGGAACCCTTCATGTTCTTGGAATTGCAAAGATTTAAATGTATTGCTTGTTGAAGGCTTAAATGCGAACTTGATAAGTATTAGCCAACTCTGCGATGGTGGGTTCAGTGTCAAGTTCACTCATGAAAAGTGAGAAGTTTATGACGGGGAAAATGCATGCATTCTTAATGGTCAGAGGACTTCCGACAATTGCTACCAAATCAACGGTGATGTGTTCTATAAATTATCTCAATTAAGTGATGACGAGGTGTGGCACCAAAAGCTCGGGCATGTCAACTACAAGATGTTGGAGAGACTGGCCAAGAAGGAAGTTGTGAATGGACTACCTAAGCTCAATATTAAGATCATTCCAGTTTGCGAGGCATGTCAGAAAGGGAAGCACGTCAGGGTGTCACATCCAAACGTGCAAAGTCTCACAACATCAACTGTTTCGAACTTCTTCATATGGATTCACTTCAAATAGAAATCCTTGGTGGTAAGAGGTATGTACTTGTGATAGTAGATGATTTCTCTCATTTTACTTGGGTAGAATTTTTAAAAGAAAAATCTGAGGCTTTCGAAGTGTTTAAAAAACTTGCGAAAAAGATATGTGTTCGTTTTGGTGTGTGTATAGGTAGAATATGGTCAGACCATGGGAAAGAGTTTTAGAATGTGTCTTTTTCAAATTATTGCTCCAAACTTGGTCTAGGCCATGAATTTTCTTCACCCATCACCCCCCAATAAAACTGGATAGTCGAATGCAAAAACAAATCTCTTGCGGAAATGACTAGGACTATGCTTATTTCAAATGGTAATGCAAAATATTATTGGGCAGAAGCAATAAATACTTCATGCCACATAATTAATAGGGTGTATTTTATACCTAGGTCATGTGTTACTCCCTATGAGTTGTTGTTGGGCAAAAAATCAATTTTGAGCTATTTTCATTTTTTTGGATGCATTTGTTATGTGCTAAATGATAGGAATCATCTTTCAAGACTTGACTCAAAGAGTAATAAATGTATTTTCATGGGATATTCCCAAAATAGTCATGCATATAGAGTGTATAATCTTAGAACGCGTTGCGTGATTGAGTCATTAAATATCGAGTTTGATGATATGATTAGTGTTGTTAGACCTGCTGAGGATAATGATCTGGTTTATGATCAGAATCCTCAGGAAAATGTTACGGTTGGCATATATGAAACTGCAGGTGTAGAAACTAAAGATTCAGGTGGTGACGGTACTGGTGACATGACACCAAACTTGACACCAAATCCGGCTGCTCCAGTATCAGATTCAGATGAGGAAGATCCAGCTGATCAGATTGACTTACATCAGACGGATATACCCTCGAGAATTTATAGAAACCATCCTACATGCCAAATTATTGGAGATCTCGATGAAAGGAGTACAAGAAAGCGACAAATAAACTTCAGAGAGATGGTAAGGTTTGTTTGTTTATCTACTAACTGCTCTAAAATTTGAGAATCTTTGTTTCTTTCTAAAACAGAACTAAAGCGTGTAGAAGATGCTCTTAAAAATGAATCTGAATAAAGGCCATGCAAAAAGAGTTGGACCAACTCTCTAAGATTGATGAATGGGACTTAGTACCTCATCCAGAAAATTCACATGTTACAGGTACGAAGTGGATCTTCAAGAATGAAATGGATGAGGCTGGCAATATTGTGAGAAACAATGCACGATTGGTTGCACAAGGATAAACTCAAATTGAGGGTATTGATTTTGATGAGACATTTGCTCTAATTGCTCGTATTTGAATCGGCAAGACTCTTACTTGCTGTAGCATGCTATATGAAAATGTCTCTACATCAAATGGACATAAAAACTGCTTTCTTAATGGAGTTTTAAGTGAAGAAGTATTTGCTGAGCAACCTAAAGGGTTTGTTGATCCTTACAAACCAGATTTTGTTTTAAATTAAAAAAGGCTTTGTATGGTTTAAAGCAAGCTCCCAGAGCTTGGTACGAAAGGTTGACTCAGCACTTGCTTTTCTTAGATTTAGACGTGGGAAAGTTGATAAAACCTTATTTCTCCTTAAATCGAATAAGCACATTGTCCAAATTTATGTGGATGATATAATCTTTGGATCTACTAACGAGCAGATGGTAAATGAGTTTATTACGAGAATGTTTGACACATTCAATATGAGTATGGAAGGTAACCTCTCTTACTTTCTTGGTTTGAAATATAAACAAATGTATGACGGTATTTTTCTTTCTCAGTCCAAATATGCTAAGAATCTTGTTAAAAAGTTTGGGTTAGAGAATGCTACGCATAAGAAAACACTGTTAGGAAAAACCATGAAATTGTCTAGAGATGATGTTGGTATTAGTGTTAATAACACCTTGTATAAGAGCATGATAGGAAGTATCTTATACTTGATGGCTAGCAAGCCATATATTATATACAGCGTGTGCCTATGTGCTAGGTACCAGTCAAATTCTAAAGAATCACATTTAAAATTCATTGAACGAATTATTAGGTATGTAGCTGGTACAAGTGATTTGGGTGTTTGGTATACTAAGGAAACAAGTAATGAACTTGTGGGATATACGGACTCGGATTGGTCTGGGGACATTGTAGATAGAAAGAGTACTACTGGGGGTTGTTTTTTCTTGGGTAGTAATCTTATCTCTTTGTATAGTATAACGCAAAATTGCATTTCTCTATCTACAGCTGAAGCCGAGTATATTACAGCTGGAAGTGCTTGCACTCAGTTGCTTTAGATGAGCCAAATGATAGAGGAATATGGTGTACATAGTAAAATTTTGACTGTGCTTTGTGATAATTCCAGTGCCATTGATATCTTGAGAAGTCCGGTCCAGCACTCATGAATCAAACACATTGACATAAGGTACCACTTTATTCGTGACTTGGTTGAGAGAAAAATAGTTAGTCTTGAGCACATAGGAACAGAAAACCAGCTTGCTAACAGCTTCACAAAATTAGATTTAGAGACCTTCTCTCATTTGAGAAGAGATCTCGGAATGTGCATTGTTTAAGTACGTGTTGGTTTTGATGTCATGACTCCTAAACTGTCATCAGTCGTGACATCTGCAGATCTTTGCATGCATTTTTTATTTTCTTTTACATACATATCCTGAATGCATTGGGTCTGGTTGAGGTTCAAAAAGGTCATGTGTTGTAATAAAAAGTGGTGGCAAAAAGGTTAACCTCTCTTTTTGGTTATTGTGAAACATTCCCGCAGAAACAGGTTTTCTCCCAGGTCCATAAATAAAAAGGGGTGTTAATCTTCTCTAGAAATTGCTAAAGATAAGTGAGTTTCTTTCCAAAAGTTACTGAAAAGATAATAAATATCTGGATAATGTTCAATCTTTAATTTTCACCTCCTTAAGTGATTTTAACGTAGTCATTAACTGGGGTTAAGGGGTCTGTTTATTGACTTCACCTAGAGTAATGTTAGTTATAATGTCATCACATAAAAAGCAACACTGATCATGTCACTTAAACCATTTATTTTATTTTTTATTTTTTAGGTCATAATTATTAGGCATCAATTAGAACATTCATACTTTGTGAGGATGCTGTTTGGCTTTGTGTTCTGTTGTTTGTGCTTGTGATCTTTCCCTTAATTCTCTTGATCATGTTTTGAATTTTGATAACCAAGGAGGATTGGACCAGTAATAAGGGAGTTATTTGGCGAGTGATTAATTGCTTTGCAAGGCTTTGTTCAACTATGGTGATGGTTTTTGAAAATTTAGCTCTATCTCGGTTTTATATGTAATTGAGATTTGTGATTTTAATTTCCAATAAAAGATAGTGGTTTACTTAAGCTTGAGATCGTATGTCTTATTTAGAAAAGGAGTGGGCTTGTTTTTAAGGAAAGTAGAATCTAGGGTCTTAAAAGAAGTAGTGGGAAGTTATTTTTTTTTTACTTTACATTTTCATCTTCTTCCACTGTGTACGATTTATCAAAATTAGCAAATTAGGTTTTTTACTTTTCCCTTTTCTCTAATCTATGCCTACAGAACTCAATCGTGTTCTTGTGTTTGTTCTAAATCTCTTGCAGAATGTCGAACTCTCCTTCACCCAGTAGAATTTCAGAGCTCCCAATCGGTGTGCGCCGCACAATTGGTGAACAGGATCTGGTGAATCTGCCAACCTACACAGCTATGGACATTCAGGAAGAAATGGGTGGTGTTGTAACACCAAATCCAACACCAAATGATGCCCCTATTGCATGTTCCTCTTCGGTTGGTGGGCAAGAACAGATTCCCATCGCCACTGCCTCTAACGCAATCTCGCCCTTTCAACTTGCTCCTGACCAGATGGGTAATGAAATTGATGTGGATAATCCCCTAAATTTCCCATTTATTGCAGAAATTTTTTTTCAAATCGGATCCAACTTTGAGGATGTCACGACGGCTTCGCAACATTCCCCTTGGTACAATTCCGGCAGCCATTCCCAAAACTCAGGCGGGTGAGTGACGCCATGTGCCCATTGAGCTCATGAATTTTGTTGAAGAAGTTGCATCTCTGATGGATTCTGACGATGATGAGTATATGCCCCCAGTAAATGTTGTCATGCCACCGATTTCCTCTCTTCAATAGTTTTCAAGTCACCTAACCCTCGCCGGATACAGACAGTGCATCTGGCTGATAAGAAAAATCCACTCGAAGTTGATGATTCAAGCTCCTCTGACCCCCTATTAACTATCGTTAAATTTTTCATAGGTGAAGTTGAAAGTTCTTCCCGTCCATTGGTGGCCGACCCTTCTTTGACTCCGTTTAACATGACTCATCCGGAGACTGAGTATAACTTCTCCTTCGATTCTGATGATGACAACACACTAGTTGCCATGTTATCTGCTTTGAAGTCTAAAGCTGCCCTGAAAGTTGGTGATGGTTCTGGTGTTTCGTCACCAATCCTGACATAACCTACAACTGCTCCAGTTTTGCCTCCCAGTTCTAGCTCTGATGATGCAGTCTCTGAAGGTGTATCAGTCCAATCAGCTACACCTGACCAGTCTTCTGATGACTCCGATGAGGCACCATGTCAGGATATTGATATTGAAGCCCTTATTTCTGTGTCTACCAAATTTTTGACTAAGGAGGCTGAAGAGGTTTTCCCTAGGTATCATCAGCGTGGAATGATTGATGAGCGTAGAGTCCCGGTAGACATTTACAAAAAGCAAAATCTGATTGCCTTTTTTGAGAGTAAATGTATGTATTCTAATGTTTCTACTGTAATGCCTTTTGTTCATGAAGGGTTGTTAGAGTTCTTTGTGAACATGCTTCCTTCTTTTGCTGATCCTAAGTCCGTCAGTTTTGGTAAAGTTTATGTGTGTGAAAAGTTTTATGCTTTTACTTCTGATTTAATAAATAAACAGTTTGGGGTTGAGGATTATCATGTGGACTCTAATATTGATGATATGAATGAGGTCCTCGAATTTTTGTCTTGGAGCATGCATAAGGAGTGGCTTGAGCAGTTATCTGGTACAAGGTTATCCTCGTTGTATTCGGTTTCTATATAAGCTAGGCCGTGGTATAAAGTCCATTTTTGGTTAACACGTGTTTGGATTTTTTTACCAGGTTTGCTACATCCAAAGCGACTTTTTCTTTTTGCTTTCCTTCCCTCATTTTTAGCCTCCTTGAGAATCAAGGTATTCAGCCTAATGAGGATGATGTGTATACTGGTGAGCCTGAGTGGTTTTATTTACGTAGTCAACATACTGCTGGAGTTCTAATTGTGGATCTTCCATGGTAGCCTCCATCTCGAGTTGTTGGTCCCTCCTGGTGTTAGTTCTGGTGCTGTTAACACCAGTTCTAACATTGCTCAGTTTTCTGCTCTGGTAGTGCGGGCTCAGGTTGCGATGCTTAATCTTCAAATTGACAAGATGGAGGCTCAAGTTGCACAGATGAAGGCACTACTTGACTCGTTTGTTGAGGCCCTTTTGCTTTCAGAACAAAAGGGGGGAGATGATGACGACGCGGACGAGGATGATGATGATGCGGCTGCAGTTGAGGATGATGATGAATCAACTCAGAGTGATAAGAATGTGGGTCGCTTGACCAAAGGCAAGAGGAAGGCTAGAGCTGAAGGGCCTTCTTCTCGTCGTTCAATGAGGACTCGTAGTCGTTCATTTATTGAGCTTTGTGAACAATGTTTATTCGATTGTGTTTTGTATTTTAGAACAATGGTTATGTGTTAAGGGTGAGTTTTTGAACATTTTATTTGCGTCTTGGGTATTTTGTCCAAAAAGGTAAAAGGGGGAGATTGTTGGAAATTTTATTCACGATAGTTTCCTTATTTTACCTTTGTTGTTATTTGCCTTTCTTGGGCCTAAAATATTAGGAAACTATATTTGGTTTTGATTTTGTTCCTAGATAGAATTTTAAGTTAGTTAACTTGTTTATCAAGTTTAGAACTCTTGTCTATTTAAAGACATGAAGTAGTCATGTATAAGGGAGGATTTCACGCGTAGCAAATGGAAACGTG
This sequence comes from Phtheirospermum japonicum, assembly GCA_014905375.1. Taxonomy (NCBI): domain Eukaryota; kingdom Viridiplantae; phylum Streptophyta; class Magnoliopsida; order Lamiales; family Orobanchaceae; genus Phtheirospermum; species Phtheirospermum japonicum. Next base: position 441,477 of record BMAC01000951.1, read on the forward strand.
AAAAGGGTAGAACACAATCACGAGAAAGACTTGAGGCCACGATCCAAAACTCGTACATCTTTGAAGTTGCGTGACCAACGGAGAAGATCATCATAGAATGACCGCAAATATTTAGTATCAAGTGTTGATGCTAATATTTTCATATATTACATTGTAATTTTGTATTTGAGCTTAAACAAATTCAAGTAATATAGTTTTTTGGGTTTGTATACCCAGTTCGTAAGCATGTTTCTTACGAACGAAATTTATCTGTTCTGTTCTTTTAAGCATAGACCTACAAATTAATAGTTACATTATATAACATTATATTATCCGAATCGTTGGTTGTATTATATAAAAACTTCTAGTCTATTTTTAATACGACATTGTCGATCTGAATAAGGCAGTATTGAGATAATTTAATAACTTTGAATGCGAATATTGAGGTTACATAATCTAGAAAACTGCCACTACTGCTTTAGTTTAATATTAATTCAGATCGTCGGATCAGATACTGATCAACGGCCCAGAATTTTTGCTTGATAAGGACGAAGATCGGTGACATGGCAGCTTACTATTCTAGGGCGGTTCCAATGAAACCGTCGTTAAATGTCATCTTATTCATGTTGGTTCTAATAGAACCGACGTTAAATCTACCGTAATAATTAATGTATGAACTAATTAACGTCAGTTTTTAAGGAACCACCGTGAATACTTGTTAATTCACGGCGCTTTCTTAAAAACGTCGTTTATTTAGTTCAGTTTTAACGTTGGTTTTCATAAAACCGTCATAAATGTACGATTCTATGGCGGTTTTATGAAAACCGCCGTTAAATGATCTATTTTACGGCGGTTTTTTGGAAAACCGCCGTAAAAAAGTATTTAACGGCGGTTTTTCCAGAACCGCCGTTAATTAGCCGCCTTCGTATCCTGTTTCT
>BMAC01000951.1:450493-469929 GCA_014905375.1 Phtheirospermum japonicum
CTTCGTCGTCGTCCAATCCTTGCTATTGGCCTCGCCCTTTTTCTTCGTACGTTTAAAATTCTTGTAGGGGTCGAGGGAAACACATCTTGAATGATTATGCTGTGGCTTCATCTCTTCTCGTGGCTCAAACTTCGAACGATCTCGTTGTGGTCTCAACTCCACCTTTGGCTCATTTTTAGGAACGTCAAACCGCATGGGCAATCCATCATCAAATGACTCTACATTATCAAACTCTTCAATCGTGCCGATGCTCAAGAGCTCATTCGCACAAGAATCTACTAAATCTATAGTAGAACAATCGTTCTTAACAAACGATGCAGGACTCTTCTAAAAATCTTGAAGTGAGAACGTCACCGTTTCGCCTAATACGGACATAGTCACCCTCCCCTCGTTTACATCGATCACCGTACGTGTTGTAGACATGAATGGACGTCCTAACAAAATGGTGTATTCTCGGTTCACGGTTTGTATGCCACCAACATCCATAATGAAAAAATCGACCGGAACTACTAGCTTGTCTACTTGTACTAAGACATCCTCCACAATCCCCAAGGGTATCCTTATCGTTCGATCCGCCAATTGTAATTTCATCGTGGTCGGCTTCAGCGGTCCTAGGTCAAACTCCTTGTAAATTGAGTGGGGCATCAAATTTATGCTAACTCCAAGATCAAGCATTCCTCTTGCCGTTTGTCCATTCCCGAGAGAAATAGTTATGCAAAAAATCCCGGGATCCTTCTCTTTGGGTGGCAAAGGTTTCTTAATTATATCACCAACGTCTCTTATCAAAGCCACATGTTGACTCGTAGCCAAACGCCTTTCCTTTGATGCTAAATCTTTGAAAAACTTCAAAAACGCCGGCATTGTCTTTATCACCTCTATCAGGGGAGGTTAATATTAACATTCTTCAGTAAATTGTATAACTCCATGAATCTCTTATTCTCCTTGGCCGGACGTAGGCGACTTGGGAAGGGAACGTGATCATAAATGGTCAAATTCCTTGGTGGTGCATCGATGGAGTCTTCAGCCGCTGTCGAGTTCTTTTTCTTCAATGGCCTCGGAATATTTGGATTTGAAAATTTATGCATTAGATCGGTCGACTTGGTTGCATCTACTTGTGGTTGGGTTTCGGCCTCCCTTTTGTCTTCCTCCTTTTCTAGTTCGATGCCATTATCCACTACATTTCCGCTTCTCAGCACATGAATAGCCGAGGCTTGTTCCGTTTGGCTTGGAAGAGTATTTTTCTCCTTCTTCAATGATGCCATGTCAGTTGCCAATTGTCCTACCATTAACTCCAATCTTCTTAGTCCTGACGAATTTTCAAGAGTGCTTTTGGCCATTTCAGCCATCATCGTTCTCAATTCTTTCATATCGTCTCGAACTCCCTTCATTTCCTCCTGAACATGTGTGAGGCCGTCTCGGTTCTGAATAGTTTCGGCAACTTGGTACTGTTGCCAGACTAAAAGTTGATCAGTCGACTGAGCAGGTGTTTGCATGTGTGGTGGTCTCTGCCCCGAATGTTGTTGATTCGAATAGTGCTGGATGGCGTTGGCGTCCCCTCGTTGTTCGTTGTTGAACGGGCACATATCGGCTAAATGTTCGGGGGGATCAGCATTGGTGACACATCGCATTAGTCTTCTTCAAAGAGGCCTTGCTTGCCCGCTCGGCCTTCCAAGCTGCCAATTTCTCCTCAAATATCTCTTCGCACTTTGCTTTGACTAATTTGACGTCATCTAAATCAGGATCAGGGATGGAAATCTCATTAACTTTCAATTTACGAGGCCGAGAGTTGGTTTCTCTAGATTTTTCACTCAGATTCTCCAATACTCATTTTGCCTCGCGAGCCGTTAAATCACCAAAATCTCCTCCTGCTGCTATTTCAACTTGACTCTTTCCCATGGACGACAAACCATCAAAGAAAAACTGATTAATTATCTCGGGGGAATAGCTATGATGGGGGCATGCTTTTAAGAGTGATTTGTAACGCTCCCATGTTTCATGAAATAATTCTCCCTCCACTTGTTCGAAGTTAGCAATCTGCCTCCGAATTTACCCCGTTGTTTGTGACGAATAGTATTGATTTAGGAACTTCTCGCTTATCATCTCCCAATCAGTCAATGATCTTGGTTCTAAGGATAGTAACCATGTCTTCGCCTTGTCTTTCATGCTATAGGGGAAACAAATCATTTGCATCTCCTCCCGATTTAGGCCATGGCCTACAAATCTGCCCACTTCATCGATAAAGTAGTTCAAAAATGCCAAAGGGTCTTCGTGGGCATTTCCGTGAAAAGTCAGAAGTAAATTAATTTGATGCGGTTTAATCTCTACTTCCCTTGCAGTCGGGACAAGAACAATAGTAGACCCATAAAGCACAACCTTCGGGCGTGCCAAATCTCGTTGCCGAGACGCTCGATCTCCCCTTGGTTCCCTAACTCGGTCATTAGCTCTCTCATAGTGGTCGTCATGCGCGTAATGGTGCTCGCACTCGTATCTCCTTCCGAAGTTATTTTGCTCGTAACCATGATCTTGATTCTCCAACCAATCATTCACGTGCCTTTGATTGTCAGCATACGCATTATGCTGTAGAAAATCTTCGTTCCTAATTACCACGTTCTCGATGTTGTGTTGGCGAATAGCATTGTTGTTCATCTCTTCGTTGTGCCTCACATTCGCCATGTTGGGTTGGTGACCGATCACGTTTTGCTGCTGGTCGACTCCTTCGTTTCTCCCCGCATCTTGTCTCGCAATGATGGGGCGTGGTGGTGATCTCGGTGGTGAATCGCCGTTTCGAATCGGATTTGCCTCTAACATAATGTCGAAAGCTCGATCGCAAGCGAAATCAGTTGCTGTTGAGGAATCGTCCTCGGTAATAAGAACGGGTCTTGGTCTCGGTGGGTTTGAACGGTGGATGTTGTCAATGAATGGTACAAGGTCGCGTTGAAGTGATCGCCTTCTTTGCATAAACTCAACAATACATCAACGTACCAAATGGAAAAGAAAAACTAAAAATAAACTAATAAATCAAAAAGAAAATAAAACGAAAAACATCTTTAATTCCTACTCGTTGCTTCCTTGGCAACGGCGCCAAATTATTGACTCAAACTTTTGTGCACCCCGTTTTAATAATTAATTTAAAAGCACGTCAGTTTGCTCGCAAGTGTACGAGGTAACTGTAGGGCGATGAGTTTGAGTCGAGTCGTATCTCTCGAGGAAACAACTGTTCGGTCTTTCGGATGTTTTTCTCAATTACGAATAACATACATATACATTTGGGGGTTTGATTAGATTAATTCGATCATTATAACTAAAGCAATAATTAAACTAAATCTATTTAAACAAATTATTCTAACTAAATTATCAACTACGAGCAATAATTAAACTACTTGAACTCAAGAACTAAGAATTAATAGCAACTAATCTAACAGCATGAATATAATAAATTATCACTAAGCAACGAATCATATGAATCTAAGATTAACGAATAACTAAGCATAAATCAATCGCATAAATCAACTAAATTAACCAATATCCAATAACAAGCATAAACGATTAAGCTAATTAAACTAGTTCTAGCATTAACTAAGAATTAAACTAACAATTAAACTAGAAATTAACTACTAAATTAACTAAGAGTTCAGAGAACTTATTGGAACTAATGAAAGTAGTAAAAGGCTCCAGCTATTCCAGAGGTTGAACGTTGATCTTGGGCGAAGAATGAATCCCGAACTCGAATTCGATGTTTTGGACGCGTTGTTCTTCGATCCTTGATCTCCGTCTTCAAATCTCGTTATGAGATGTGGGATTATGTGTATTATCAACTCAAATACCCTAGGGGGTCGTGTGTTCTCCTTAAAATCCGAAATAATGAGGGTTTATATAGATTCTGCATGACTTGGCGCATAAGAAACCCTAAAATCCGAATTCTGGGCCGTCGCGTCGACGGTGCGTCGACGTATCGTCGACTGACGCGTGCCGGTGCTCGGCGGGACTCGGCAGACTTGGTCGGTAGGTGTGCACGTCGGCTGGGCAGGTGCGTCGATGGTGTGCGTCGACATCAACGCTTCAGCAAGTTGCATCGATGTTGCGTCGACAGTGGTGCGTCGACATCGACGCTTCAGAACGTAGCGTCGGCAGTGCGTCGACTGACGCAGACATGACTCGCTAGCATGGCTTGCGTCGACCGAACGTCGACGGTCGCGTCAGTCGACGCGACTGAGCGTCGGTCTCCGTTTCTCGATCGTTTGCTACTCGTTTCACCGGAAAGCTTGTTCTTCTATTCTTGAACATCGAACTTTGTCTTTTACGTGCTAAACTCTTCCGGTTACTTTGCTGTAAGGTGAAAAACAACGAAACATCACCTAATTGCATCAATTAAGATCAAAATGCGGTAAAATAAGCTGGAATTATAAAATTACATAATTATGCTTAGATCACCCAACTTATACCAAAAACAAATAGAAAAACGAAATAAAAAGCTAATAAAAATAAGGAAAAATCTACTCTATTCAGGCGTGGATTAGGGTTTAAATTGATGATGGCTGCCCGGATGTTTCGGGGCGGAGGCGGGCCGCTGCTGGTGGTGGAAAATGGCCGGGTGGAAAGGTAAATATTAACTGAAGAAAGATATGTCGCCTAATTATTATGTATTGTAAGTTTTTCGTTCGATTGCTCAACTAATTGATTCGTGATCGATAATGGCAKATGGAAGGGWGAAAGCACCTGCTGCCTTTTGTCGGAAAGCGCTAACTTTGTCGGACAAGTTTGAGATGTGGGGAGATGGCCTCCAAACTCGATCTTTCACTTTTATCGACGAATGTGTCGAGGGTGTTCTGAGGTACGTACGTACACTTATCTACTTTGTTATCGAGTTAAGTCTGTATTATGATTTTATTATTTTGACTTACAAGAAATATATATTTCACCTACAACTATTGTCTATAGTAGCAATATTATTGTGAAGCAAATACGATGTGGTTCTATATTTCACAAACCATAATATACATAAACCAATCTTCGTGAAAATGAAAAACTGAACCGAACCAACTGACACGGTTCGGTTAAAACCAAATTCTTTTTTGATTAACTCGGTTCGGTATTAGGATTTACAAAATTTCTTCCATTTTTTTCTTTTTATTTCTTTTCTTCAAATACAGTTGTATATAATTGGTTTGAGATTTAATGCAATAACAAACTTAGATGGTTGAAACTACTATTTTCTCAATCATATACATATATCGTAGTATAATAGCTCAAAGGTAACCTGATTCTCTAATTGAGAAACTTCTTACTTCTTGTTCAGTCATGAGGCAGTGGAGCACAAATGTATTGATAGATTTATTCGGATATAGTTTCAACTTATATTTAAAGTTAAACCAACATGCATGGAACAATGGAACTCACTGCTGAGGGTTTCCGAAAATTCCAATCTCATAATTCACATTATTTTTCTTGTCATTGAAACTTGCACATTTGTTTTTTTTTTTTTTAATAATTATTTATCCTGGAAGAAAACTTAACCAAACTTAAAAACTGTTCCAAATAAACTAGTTTCAGAAACTAAGAATGGAAAAATATTTTTAAAGTTTTAAGTTTTATAATCTAAAAAAAGTTTGGTTTTTGGTTCGGTTCGGTAAACCAAAGATTAAAACCGAAACTGAACAGGAAACCAAGGTTTTGGAAAATCCTAAACCGAAAACTGAACTGAAATTTTAGTTTGGTTCTTCGATTTGAAATGAGATTTTGGTTTTGCTTCAGTTCGGCCGGTGAACTGAACAATGAATATGCCACTAATAATAACGGTGTCCGCGTTTGGAATAATAGATTACTGGACTTATTTGGTAATTATTAAATGATCTTGCATTGTTGCTTTGTCTTCATAATATCTTCTTATGAATGGTGCTACTTAATTTATGCACATTTTTGTGTGTGTTACCTAATGCAGGGATGCAAGACAAAGATTGGTTTGAGGAATAGTTACTCAAGGCTCTTTTGGTTATTATTTGGTGTCTTTTCTTATGAAAATCACGAAGGAAAGCCTCGGATTTCCTAGCATCCATCTCTTAATTCATTTCCTGTTTTTAATTCAAAGCAATCACTAGAATAAAGTGTGATCCATATATAGTACTAGTAGTGATTTTATTTCATATAATATTATTTTTATTATTATTGAAGAAAGAAATATGCAATCGTACGTGGAAATGGATCCATCCGAACGTTACGGGCGGTAAGTTTCTAAATTATTTGTTTTGTTAGTTCTAATTTTGAGTTATTTGTATTGAATTCTCTTATGGACAAGAGTATTCATATGCAGTCATGTATAAATCTTGTTCTCGCATTAAATAATTTTCTGGTTTATGACCAATAAATAAATAAATCATAACATCTCTTTATGATTATATATCCTTTCATGTTATTTCATTTCTTGAATTAAATCTTAATTCTAGTTTTTCATAATAGCTCTTCATAGTTATTATTCCTTAATAATTTTGGCAGTTTAAAGATGTTCTTGGCAAAGGCGCGATGAAAACCGTGTATCGAGCATTTGACGAGCACGCCGGAATCGAAGTCGCTTGGAACCAAGTCAAACTTAACGATGTCTTCAGCTCCCCCGATTCGCTGCAACGTCTCTACTCCGAAGTCCTACTACTCAAGAATCTCGACCATGGCTCCATAATGAAATTCGAAGAAAAAGGGGTGGTGGAAAAGACTACTGAAATCCGAAGAAAAACCTGCTCCATACATTAAGGTTGACTGGAATAAATGGTGTGATGAAGATGATGAAGAACCAGAGTGTGAGTTCATGTTTACATCACTTTGATAATTCCGGTTCATAAAAACAATGATAGTATGCGTCTGTTACATTTCTTAAGAAATACGCCTTCAATTTGTTTTAGTGCTTTTTTTACAGGCCATGATTGTGTTATAGAATATTACAATACGTGACTGTATAATAAAGACCCTTGACGTTGTATTGTGGGCAGCTTATATTTATTTTTAACTGATTTTTTCTTTTTGTTGTTTTTTTATATATGTTTGCAGCTAATTAATGGGAGATTATTTAATTTTCTACTTTTATTTAATTTTGATGCTTAGCATAATCAATTTCTTGCTTTTATTTAATTTTAGTGCCCCTGCTTTCATTTTTTTTTTTAAATTTTTTTACTACTTTCTAGAAGGTATTTCTTCAGAACCGATGTAAAAAGTGTACCAATTAATGGCGTTTCTAAAACCGCCGTAAACTTAACATTCTACGGCGGTTCGAAAACCGCCGTTAAATGTCTTCCAAAACCGCCGTTAAATACCACTTTTTTACGGCGGTTTTTAAAAACCGCCGTAAAATTTAACGGCGGTCGATACAAAGGCGGTTCAAAAACCGCCATTAAAAATGAAAAAAACCGCCGTTAAAAAGCCTTTCTGCAGTAGTGTGCTCAGAATACGACGGTACTGAGACACTTCTCAACTAATCTCGTGTTGTATCTTAAAAAAGCTTTGTAATATCAATAGTCAACATCACTTATGGCGGTATTACATCTTTCTTATATTAGTGGATTATATACATAAAAAAATATCAAATTACTATAAAGAAGATGTTATTTTTCTTTGAATTTAATTTATATCTATTGAAAAATATTACAATATATATTTCTTACATTTTGAAAAGTTATCAAGATACAAAATACAATTAAAGCATTGAACTTCACTTACACTTTTTCAGTAAAATAGCTCAGTTTTTATTGCCTCACATCGTTCTATAAAACCATAGTATTTGAACCAGAGCGAATCACAAATTGATACTATTTATTTTAGTAACATTAATTACATTTATATTAGAGTGACGACAATATATAATATATATTTTTAAAAATGTCTGATTCTCATTTTCTAAAATTATAATTTTTTTTGATTAATTCTACATTTTATATCTTTTATTTATTTTCCCATGAAACCATGGGCTTATTCCCATGTTATTATATTGAGATTGAAATAATATAACATTCAAGTAAATGTTACACATAATCATTTCTATTCTCAAAATAAATTTTTGCAACTATTTTTGATTATTTTTCAATTAAAATCATCTATATAAAATTTTAGATCTTATAAAAGCAGCCCATTTAATATGTTTAAGTTCATATTAATATATATTTCTTATATTAATTTAGACAAATTCAATTTTTAAGTGTGCATATTTTCAGTAAGTATATTTATTTTTTATTTCAGGAGCCACTTGCGTTCTTTACAGATGTATTTGCATTATTTCTAAAATTTGATTTGAATGAAGAGCGTATAAATGAAGTTTATGGGATTTGTGCAGAAGAAATTGGTAATAAAAGGGATACAGATTATGAGAAGATGCGGCAACAGAGAGAAACTTGATTTTTACACATCTTATAATTATATCAAGTATTTTTTTTCTTTGTACTAATAATTCACTTTTTAAAATTAATAAAAATAAAATTTGATAAATTTTATATTGTTTATGCCTTTTTTCAACATAGTCGTGTAAGTGCGTAATTTGAAAAATTAAAAAATTCGAAGGTATTCAAACTATTTTAGATTTAAAGAGTAATTGGTGCTCTAAAATCATGCCCAAAGAGACTATTTAAAACTACATAGCAACTCTTGCAAAATAAAATGCACCATTAATTTTAGAGAGTGATATTTCAACACATGCCTTCTATTTGACTTCTTTCTAAATTCTCATTTTTCCTATTAATAAAGGGCAAAGATTCGCATCAGTCACATTATCGACTCGAGAATAATATATTCGTTTTTACTATGATATATTGATTTTTGTACTTGAAAGTATGAGCTTTTCGTAAATTTCTAACAAAGTACTATGATATATTATTTGTACTATAATATATTGATGAAACTATAATGTATTGATTTTTTATTATAATATTATAATATTTGTATTATAATGTATTGATTATAAAAAAATTGTCTGGACTGATCCATTAAGCCGACCTGACAAGAGTGTGACCTTAATAAAATTGTTGAGATTTTAGAATTCCTTTTTATATTTAGAAGTTGCGGATTAAAATTACCGTTCAAACTTCAAATTTCAAAAAATCAAAAAACGTGTAATTAAAAGATATTAATTATTTAATGTGATTACTTATATAGATAATTATTTTGACTCTCCAAATTTGTAAAGTAAAAATTCATTCTCTAAATGTAAAAGTTAAAATAAAAAGTTTGACATGCACACCATAAAATACGATAGAGAGAGATTCATGAGAAAAAAGTGGTGCAATGGAATCATAATAAAGAAAGGGGACACAAGCTCTCAAACTCTAATTCCTGAATTCACACTCCACAACACAGTAAACGGTCCTCGTGTACTAAGAATCTATTAGTATAAAAGTTCACCACTAGCCCACACTGCCTTTCTCATGCTTTTTTGGCCTTTTCTGTTTCTCCTCCAACCATATGTCCCATTACCATTATAACAAAAGTAGCCAAGGTATAAAGAAAAAGCAATACTACTTGAAAAACCTTATAAGAAAGTGGAAAACAACTTCATTAACATTTCCTATAGTGTTCTCTCTTTCTCTCTTTATATTTTTCTTGTTCTCCAAAAGGGCTAAAAAAAAAAAAAAAAAACCCCTAAATTATGGAAGAGCAATGCAGTCCTCTAAGCTGGGCTTACTACTATCAAGAAGAGGTAAAATATAATTTAAATTGCTCTTCTAAATTCATGTCATATCGAAACATTTTCACAGTTTTCCACGTTATTTTTATTTTTATTCTTTTTTTTTTTCCTGACATGGGGTTGGAAATGGCGACTAACTTAATTAAGTGCATTGTGTGTTAGGGGGTTGATGAATTGAAACAATCCCTTTTGTTCTCAACATTGGAGCTAGAGGCAGCTGTCATATCAGCCCATGAGGAGATTTCTAGAAAAGATGATGAAATTCTCCAACTCAAAGGCCTACTATCCAAGATCATCAAAGAAAGAGACGAGTTCCAAGCAAAATCCCAAGAACTTGTGCTTGAAAAGCAATCTGGTTTCCAACAAATACAAATCTTGGCACATTCCTCGAAACAACACCTAGATACTTGTCCAATCTCAAGTGGTACGACTAGCAACGAAGATGCCTCTGACTGTGACGACAACAACATTGTTGTGGCAACATCACCTGGCTGTAAGGATACTCTGCCGCTGCCAGTTCTAGACAGGAATCGCACCTAAAAAGCGTCTGCCGGAGCAGGGCCAGTTCCTGCAGGCGGTGATGGAGGCGGGCCCACTCCTCCAAACTCTTCTCCTTGCGGGCCCGCTCCCACGGTGGCAGCATCCGCCTCCTCAACTCAACTCATCGACATCCCTCCGGTCACAATCACATCTCCGACGACAACAAAGATCTTAAATCAAGAGTCTTTTATTATTAGTCCTAGTGCTAACATAAGGGCTATGGGTAACAGGATGGGTCAGAGTTTTCACCAAGTTCCAAGTATCAAAAAAGTTTGTTCACCGATCATCATTGACAACCAGCATCTAGCCCCCTGATTACATGATTAATTAAATAGCTAGAACATTAATATCCATGGTCCTTCAGTTCTGGAGTCTGCCCAAATCCTTTGCAGTTCTCAAGGTGATAATTGCCTTGGATTTGATGGCAATTAAACTACTAATTAAGTAAAGTTTGTACATTTTAATGGTTTGTGTTAGAGGAGGCTGAGGAGCTTTAACTAATTGTAGGGAGATGAGAGTGAGGATTGATGTGGGGGCAATCAGCCATTTTTTGAGCTTTTTTGTTTGGGATGGAGACTTCGAATTATTTTCTACTATAGTTAGTCTAATTTGTAATTTGCCCCATAGCATATTAAAGGGGTGCTAAAGAAATTTTCCAAATTGTGGTGGGGAATTTTGTGAGAATTGCATATTTTTGCTTTTAGTGTATCTTGGTAGATTATGATGATTGTAGATCAGCGATCATCATTTGGAAGATGGCTTTATTTAGTGGAATTAATGGAAGTTGTGTTTTTTATAATGTCCTTTCTTGCTTTAGTGTCACAGTTATTTTAAAAGCAATTGTTTACTTTTAATTTTTAATTTTTAATATGTCTCAATAACAAGCAATCAAAGATAAACAACTGATCTTACTATTCCATGAAATGGAGGCTACCATGTATAGGCTGTCCACCATAAAAATAATATATCACATTGACCCCCTTTTTCTGTCGTTAAAAAAACCAAGATATGTGTTGCAAATCAAGTCAATTCAAGGGATGCTAATCATGATTTTCAGATTTCTTTAATTAATTGAGAATAAGAGTAAATTCTTTTGGATAGGAATCTTGAAACTGTCAAACATTATGTTATGAATAAATATGATTATAAAATAATAAATAGAAAACGTAAAAAAGACATATATTTACGTGTTTCACCAAATTGACTACGTCCACGGGTAGAGAGAAGAATGGATTTTATTACTGATTAGGGTTACAGATTTCTAATCTCAAATATCATATTTATAGTATTGAGAGAATACACCAAATTGGGTTAAGGCCCAAAATTGCATACCGGTTGCCCCCCCCCCCCCCCAAGAAAGGGGGACTTCGCCCCCCCTTGACCCTCCAACTCGCTGACCGGGCAGCGAGACCCCCGTACAACTCGCCGAATCGAGAGATTCTAAACATATCAACAAATCTCCACCTTGACTTGAATCTTCCTTGCAAATGCATCATTACAATGCCAAATGAACAGACTCCTTCTTTCTGCCTCAGATTTGCCCTCCTTGGGCAACTAACAGCTTTTGACGTTTAGCAAGTGCAGACAATGTCGAAACTTGTTATGTGGGACCGGCTTGGTGAACATGTCGGCAGGATTATCAGCAGTACCTACTTTCATCTCCTTGATTCTCTGCTCATTCCTCAGAAAATGATACCTCACATCAATATGTTTGGTCCTCTCATGATGGACCTGATCCTTGGCCAAACGGATTGCATTCAGACTGCCACAAAACACAATAACTTGATCATAATGTAGACCAAGATCTCCTACAAGCCCTTTCACCAAATTCCCTCTTTAGCAGCTTCTGTCAGTGCCATATATTCTGCTTCAGTTGTAGAAAGAGTAACTGTAGCCTGTAGAGTTGTCTTCCAACTAACAATAGAACCACCAAGAGTGAAGACATAACCAGTCATAGATCTTCTACTATCAACATCTCCAGCATAATAAGAGTCAGAGTAACCAGTCACAGAACCATGAGCATCACCTCCATACAAGAGACCAACATCAGACGTACCTTTAAGATAACGAAAAACCCTCTTCACAACTTGTCAATACAGCTTTACAGGTCGTCCCATGAACCTGCTGACAACACTCACAGCATGTGCAAGATCTGGTCTAGTGCAGACCATAGCATACATCAAACTCCCTACTGCATTAGAGTATGGGACTCGAGACATGTATTCCTGCTCAACTACAGACTTTGGTGTATAATCAGCGGATAAATGAATATTTGTAGCACTTGGGGTATCAATAGGCTTGGCGGTAGACATGCCAAATATAGACAAGATCTTCTCAATGTAATTCTTCTGTGACACGAAGAGCTTCTTCTTTTCTCTTTCCATATATATCTCCATGCCCAGAATTTTTTTGGCAGCACTCAAATCCTTCATATCGAACTCAGCACTGAGCAGATCCTTCAGCTTTTGAATATCAGACTTGGACTTCGCAGTTATGAGCATATCATCCCATACAGAACGAGATAGATCATGGAACCATCATTTGCTTTGTTGTGATACACACAACAATCATGTGGACTCTTGTTGTATCCCAACTGGATCATGTAATTGTCAAACCTCTTATACCACTATCTTAGAGACTGCTTTAGCCCATATAAGGACCTCTTCAACTTGCAAACATAATCTTCCTTCCTCGTAGCCTGGAACCTCTCTGGTTGAGTCATGTAGATATCGTCTTCGAGCATTCCATGTAGAAAAGTTGTCTTCACATCCAGTTGCTCAAGTTCTAAATCCTGTTGTGCAACCATTGCTAGTAACACTCTGATGGAAGTGTGTCTGACCACTGGTGAGAATATCTCATTATAGTCAACCCCCTCCTTTTGTGTGAACCCTCTTGCAACTAGTCGAGCCTTGTATCTCATACCCTCACCAGATGTGGTTTCTTCCTTCTTCTTGAATATCCATTTGCAAGTGATAATCTTCCTCCCTTTGGCCGTTTGAACAGCTCCCAAGTCAGATTCTTGTCAAGTGATTCCATCTCTTCTCTCATTGCAGTGAGCCATTGAGCTGACTCACTACCTGAAACAGCCTCTCTGTATGTGACTGGTTCACCTACAGATGGTTTTTCCTCTTCTACCTCGTCAGCGACTTGTAATGCATAACTCATCATATCCTCAAAATCGTATCGCACAGGAGGCTTCACGCCTGTTCTCCTAACTCTATCAATAGCTATGCTTGTCTAGCGAGCTTCTAGATGAACATCTGAACTTGTACTTTCAGCAGTAGTATGTTGATCTTCTCCACCTTGGAGTTGTGATTAACTCTCATCATGAGTGACTTGTAGCTCCACCTGTTTATCAACACCACTACAATTTTCTGCACCAATGGACTTTACAGCGGGGTTAAGCATAGAATTCTCATTAAAAATCACGTTCCTGCTGAATATAACTCTATTTTCTGAAGGTGACCAGATTTTATATCCCTTAACTCTATCCCCAAAACCAACAAATATGCCCTTCTTAGCTCTTGGTTCTAATTTACCCTCACTAACATGATAGTAAACAGTACACCCAAAAACCTTCAACAATGAATAATTTGCAGGTTTATTAGACCATACCTCGTAAGGTGTCTTGCAATCAATGCCAGTATGAGGACCACGGTTGATCAGATAGCACGCCGTGTTTACTTCTTCTGCCCAGAACTTTCTAGCCAAAACAGCATTAGAGAGCATGCATCTTGCTCTCTCCAGCAATGTCTGATTCATGCGCTCTGCCACACTATTTTGCTGCGGCGTGTGTCGTATGGTGTGATGTCAAGCAATCCCTGCATCCTTGCAGAACTCATTGAAATAAGACAAACAGAACTTCAGGCCATTATCAATTCGCAGTCGCTTGATCTTCTTCCCAGTCTGATTTTCTACCAACGCCTTCCACTGCTTAAATCTCTTGAACGCTTCACTTTTGTTCTTCATCATAATTACCCAAGTCATCCTTGAGTAGTCATCAATCATAGACACAAAATATTTGTGGCCTCCAATAGACTCAACACGTGACGGAACCCAACAATCCATATGAATGTAGTCAAGAGTCCCCTTGGTCTGATGAACGGCCTTCTTTGAGAACTTGCTGCGATGAAACTTCTCAAACACACAATGCTCGCATAATTCAAGACTGTGCACTTTATGCCCAGAAAGAAGATCCCGCTTTGACAAAATCTGCATCCCTCTTTCTCCCATATGACCGAGCCTCATATGCCACAGCCTGGTCATATCCTTGGTCTGAACCTCGGATGATGCAACACCATCATAACCTATCACAGTGGAACCTTGCAGATAATATAAGGTACCACGTTTCAGGCCTGTTAGGACCACCTTTGAACCTTGACAGACATACATAAATCCACCTTCACCTTTGAAACTGAAACCCTTGTTGTCAAGAAGACTCAATGATATCAGATTCTTCGTCATCTGTGGAACATGCCTGACTTCTTTCAAGGTGCAGAATACCCCATCATTTGTCCGTATCCTGACTGAGCCAATTCCAACCACTTTGCAGACTGCACTATTTGCCATGGAAACATTTCCTCCATCTATCTGCTCATAGGTCGAGAAGAACTCCCTGTTAGGAGAAATATGGTACGATGCCCCAGAATCAAGAACTCACACATCATTACGATGAGTCTGTCCAACTGCAACCAAAGCCAGATCTTCTTCAGAATTCGTATCAGTTTATGCCACAGCTGCAGAACCACCGACACCCCCTTTCTTCTCCTGCTTCCTCTTCTTCTTAGGATAATCATTCTTCCAGTGCCCTGGTTCTTTACAGTAATTGCATATGTCTTCGGGTTTAGGACCTTTTGAACCTTTCGGATTCGGCTTCCCAATTTTCTTCCCAAATCTCCCTTTTTCTTTACCTGTGACAAACAGCCCCGATGCCTGATTTTCTGTGACAGAGCCAGTTACCCGTTGACGGTCTTCTCTGTTGTGGAGGGCAGATCGAACATCTTCCAGAGACAGTATCTTTCCCAGTAATAAACGATTCAACAAAATTCTCATACAATTCAGGCAAAGATACTAACAAAATTAAAGCAGCATCCTCATCTTCTACTTTAACATCAATATTACGCAAATCTAGTAAAATTTTATTTAATTTGTCTAGATGATCACGAAGGGGATTACCTTCCTGCATGCATAAACGGAATAGACGTTACTTAAAGAGCAACTTGTTGGTTAGAGACTTTGTCATGTAGAGACTCTCTAACTTCAACCAGAGAGCAGCGCCAGTTTCCTTATCAGCAACCTCGATGATAACATCGTCGGACAGACATAGCATAATAGTCGAGTGGGCCTTTTCTTCTCGAGTATTCCACTCTTCTTCATCTACATCCTTAGATTTAGGTTTTCCTGATAGCGGCGCCCACAGGCCCTTCTGCTTCAGCAGAGATCGCATCTTGATCTGCCATAATCCAAAACTATTTCTTCCGGTGAATTTTTCAACCTTTACGTTGAAAGCAGACATTATCATTCGGCAAAAGAAACCCTAACGGTGCGGAAATACCCTAATCAAATCGACCAGGCTCTTGATACCAGTTTGTTATGAATGAATATGGTTATTAAACATTAAACAGAAAACGTAAAGAAGACACAAATTTACGTGGTTCACCAAATTGGCTACGTCCACGGGCAGAGAGAAGAACAGATTTTATTACTGATTAGGGTTACAGATTTCTGATCTCAAAGACCATATTTATAGTATTGAGAGAATATACCAAATTGGGC
Organism: Phtheirospermum japonicum; assembly: GCA_014905375.1. Classification (NCBI taxonomy): domain Eukaryota; kingdom Viridiplantae; phylum Streptophyta; class Magnoliopsida; order Lamiales; family Orobanchaceae; genus Phtheirospermum; species Phtheirospermum japonicum. The sequence goes on from BMAC01000951.1 coordinate 466,464, forward strand.
TTAATACAACTCGCCGAAGCGAGAGATTCTAGACATATCAACACATTACTTCATGGGCCGGTATACAATCTTCTCAAGCATGGCAGCCCAATGGCAAGATAGTTCTCCATAAAACTAAACTAGAATAAAGAAACTTTAATTTATAATAAAATTTGGGGAATGACTAATAAATATAAATTGATAAGCATGGGAATTTGTGTTCATTAGAGATTTTTTTTTAAACTACATCTTTATACATAAATTGATAATAATACCTCACTTAATATCTCTTCTCCCCAATTATTTTCTCTCAACACACTACTTTGTTCGCGTCTGTCGTGTTTTCCTACTTCTACACGCTTCACCGCCACCACAACTAGCTCTGCCGCATTTATTCGAGTAGACATATTGATTTTTAAGTCATTCAAAGTCAATTTGCTTCGTCGCCGATCAAATTCCGATTTTCATACTTTTCACACAATACACTTATTTGTTCGCAGCGATCGTATTTCCCAACTTCCACGCAGCACACTGCCACCATAAATCAGTTCTGCTGCATTTTTTCGAATTGATTTGTAGAATTTTAGGTCAATCGAAGTCCATTTTCCTCGTCGATGATCAAAATCTCAATTTTCAAACTTTTTTCACATAGAAAGTCATCAACTTTTGGTGTCGATTACGGCCAGCCCAACGTCCCCTTAACTTGAATTTTTTACCATTGCTTTCTGCTATCATTTCGCGTTGACCTACAAAATTATAATTCAATGGAATTACGTTTGCATTGTTTAATTATCAGTTAAAGTTTTAATTTTCACACAAAATATCAGCATTTTTTGACTTCCGTTGCAGTCATTTTCGACGTCCATTTAACCTTATTGTCCCATTCATCTCTTGATATAATTCCGAGTCCTCCACCGGAACAAGCCACACCGCCGGCCGCCACCATTTTTCGATAAATGACCAAAGTTCTAGATTCACGACAAGTTTAATGACTAACGATAAGATTTCCATAACTAGTAATCTAATATTATCACAACCAGTAATATAAATTATCACAACTAATAATATTAAAGATCACAACATACTGTAATGAGAATACCACCAATTGCGAAAAGATTACCAGAACATGTGATAAGTTAGCACAACTAATAATAAATTAACATTACTGCATACATTATGATACACATTCTTTCCAATAGTCACCCAATACCAAAATGACAAACTTAAGTGTTAGTAATACATATAACAAGCCACCGAACTTGATTTTAATGACCACGACAAAAAGGCAAGCTATTTTATTATTATTATTTATCATTTTCTTTGTAATACACTCATATTTTTAATGGTTGTCAACTCAACTAATTTGTAACACATTAATCGTAGTATACTTTTACATCAATTATGTTTTCAAAAAAAATTACATAATCGAGTATAAGATTACCAAAACAAGTTATATAATTATCATAAACGATAATACTGAGATTAATACATATGGTAATAAGATTAACATCACTGTTAATCCTAATGTAAAGCTTTTTTTTTTTTGTTTGCAATGCATCCATATTTTTAATGGTTGTCAACGCAGTTAAAATACGATTGAGATAAAATATGATTGCTGCATACGGTAATAAGATTATCATATTGCGATAATCTTAATATTATTTGTTGTGATAATTTTATCGCAACTGCTAAAATTACCACAACTGATATTATAATTAGATAATCACATATAATAATATAATTATCATATATGGTAATAAGACTACCACATCCAATAATAATAATATCACTTCAATAATCCTACAAAAATTATGACAAATAATAATAAGATTATTACCACATCAATTAATCTTAAGAAAATCCTTAAGTTCACAACATTGGCCAGATGTGACTATTGCAAAGAATGTGTTAGTTTTCAACAATTGCTCTACTTTTTTTTAATCTTTCATTCTTATTACTACAATTATACTTTAAAGACGTTTTATAGATTATAACCCATTGGCATTATTAGTGAAGATATCAAATAAACATGGATGCGGTCATAATTAATATTACATACATATAACACAATTGACACCAACGAATTTGTGATTTGTGAGAAAATAATCACAATCTACTGAACGCGGCTCCCCATCCAGATCACGATCCCATCAAGGTCCCGCGTGTACCAACCTCATGTCCCCAATTCTTATTCTTTGCTCACTCATCCCCAAAATTAGCAAAATTGGTAATAAAATTATCACAATCAATAATAGTCAAATTATCGCATACAATAATAAGATTATCATAACTAGTAAAAAGGATCACTATAACTAGTAATACTTTATCACAAATAATAATAAAGGGGACTTTTACAGTGTAGTCACATGTATGATATTTCTACTTTTATTAACCAATAGATTTGTTTAAAAAGATCTTAATCTATCAATAGATATGAGGTGTCAAATTATAATTGGATTATTATACATGGGTATAGTATTGTATGTGGAGAATTTTATTCTTGAATTTTATTTTTTATTTTTTTGGTTGTTTGCCTTTTTTGGCTCAAAATAAATTAAAATCTTAGATTTGTTTCCTAGATTGTGTTTAGTACTTTATTAGTTTCCTAAATTATGTATGAGACTTGTTTACCAATTATAAGAGTCTTGTCTATTTAAGACAAGAAGGAGAAAGACGCTACACACGATTTTTTGAGCAAAAACGCAGCAAGCACGACGCAAGGAAAACGAAGAAGAACACAAGCACGTAAAAAACTTGAGGCAACGTTTCACTACAAGAACATTTTCGAAATTGCGTAACCAACGGAGAAGATCATCACAAGCATTGCCACAAGTATTTTAGTATCAAGTGTTGATACTTGTGTTTTTCATATATTGCTTAAATATTTTGTAATTGATTTTGAACAAATCTAAGTAATATAGTTTTCGAGTTTGTATACTCAAGTTCATAAGCACGTTTGCTTATGGACGAAATTTAAATTGTTGTGTTCAAATTATCTTTATTGTTCCGCTACTTTTGGTTTTATAAACAGTCTGATGTTAATACAGGTGTTTTAACACCAGTCTTAACATCTATTTTTATTTCGTTATTGATAACTCTTAAGTTATTTGATGTTAGTTTCGGTGTTGTAACACTGAACTTAATATCGTTTTACTAATACTTATTTTAACAACCATAAGTCCTATGAATTTACATTGTAAGTGTACTATCTTTTCCAATAATAAAACTATCACATAAAGTAATAATATTACCGAATCCAATAATACAACAGTCGATCATGTCAAAAAATCACTACAAACCAGCTTTTGCAACCTAATTTATTTATAATGTGATAAAATGCAACTCGAAAAATACGAGGATCTCATAATACACATAATATCATGGGCGAGTTGATGAATCCAAAATCGTATTTTATCAAAAAAAGAAAAAACAATTGTAAACCAAAAAAATCATCAACCAACATTAGAAAACATATTCCCATATTAAT